>KZ809293.1:37828-66528 GCA_000696205.2 Oncopeltus fasciatus | reverse complement strand
GGGGGGGGGGGGGGGGGTTGGAAGACATGGTCTCTGCTATTGGATTAGGATGGTATGGCAGTTTACTGTGGAAAAGGGTGAAGCGGGAGGAAATGAGGTCTTGAACGAAAGGGATTTAAAATATTGGTGGAAGGGAGGAATTGGATACGTAATAGGGAGCGTTATGTACTTTAGTAAATCAAGTAGAAAGAACATGTTCTCACGTCAGTTAGTTCGTTAAAAAAAGAAATCATTTTATTTATTTTACGATATAAAATATCGGTTTTTACCGATTTATTTCGTCAGTAATATTAAATAGGTTAGAATTTTTGAGTAGGTCGACTTAAGGCAGGAGTCAAATACTATACTTTACGTTTATAAAATTGATGATAATTTAAAGGCCTGCAATTTGAATACAATGTCTTCTTCAGAGTATGCTGCTTGCATTACAACCAGCCCTCATTTTCCCATTATTGGCACAGATTCGCTATGTACAAGGAGTAGGTATTGTTTTAAAGCGGATAGGGGATGGGCGTTAGCTTACGGGTAGTTCTCGCTTGGCTGGCGCTCCCATGGTACAAGAAAGTCCAAAGGGGGTTTCCCCTCACACATGAGGAGCTATGATTGCCTGGAAAAAGACGGCACGGGGGATGCAGGACTCACCACCGGCTTCTTCGCCCAGTTTTTCCTGGACATTTTCCACGCTGTAGCATACACTCCGGATCAAATCTAATTTGAACGCCTCACTTTTTGGTGTATTAAGTCATCAGGTGCCCGCCTACCTCTACCCCCACTCCGCCCCACCGATACCCCCACCACCTCCGAATATGAGACGTTTTTATTTCGCCCCACTACTTCTTATGGCGAGCCGGGCCTCAGCGGCTTCTTGAATGGTCGCCACTATATGGTTCCTCCAGCGAGAGAAGGATGAATGGGCGGAGTCTCTTCCTCCGGTGCTGAAGAACGTTCAAAGAAGTCGCTTCGGGAGGGCTAAGACGAATCTTTCTTCCGAGTGTACGTTACCCTCTCTTTAGCACTCTAGCTCTTCCATTCACAACTCCAGACTTATCCTTCGATTGACAACACAATGTGCTTGGTTTTAAGCTAGAGAGAGTCCTTGAAGTAGGAGCAGATTCTCCAGGTCCCAATAAAAAAGTACATAAATAACAGTTAATGAATCAAGTTTAATTTAAAAACGGAAAAGACCAATGAAAACAATTTTATCACTGAGGGTGACTCTATGCCAACCGAGGTGTTAATGGGGGAAGGCACTCAAACTTCTAACTTAATTTTAAAATATTTTCCTCATTATGCGGTTTAAAAAAAAAACTTATAATAAATGTAATAACATATGTAAATGAAATTACAGGTCAGTATGTAATGTAATATAGCGCAATGATATGACAATTTGTAAAAAAAAAAAGTTTAAGAATTTCCAACTTTTTTTATTTTTTTTTTCAATAATTTAATAAACTCTTGTATTTCAAATAAACAAAACATTAGTTATGAAGAATACTGAATGCTATGAGAAATAAAGGAACTTGAACGTAAAAATTTAAATAAAGAAAACTGACTGTTACATATTTAAAACGTCTTACAAGCAGTAGCTGACTAATCTCATCATATTACCTATGTTTCATTAAGGATGGATGTAAATAAGATTATATGAGAGAGTATTATTTACAAGCCAGAGAGAACCATGAGTATAAGCTTTGCTTTAGACTGGCAAAAAAGTAAGAGTGGGGCAAGTGGGTGGCCATCTTAGGTACATTCTTAAATTTTATTCTTTAAAAGAATTTTTCATAAAAAAAAAAAATTAAACATAATCGTTAGAAAACTACATTTTACATCTATTATGTTTTTCTAACGCAAATATCAACGAAGATATTTGTTCTAATATCTTCTATTATAAACAATTAATGAGAGGGAATAGAATAAAAAAATCTATCTATCCCAGCCAGGAATCGAACCTGGATCTCTGCTATCCGGGCCGGTGCATTTACCAATTATGCTACCAGGACGAGCTAGATATCTCATTAAATTCCCTCTATACAACCACAACCAAATAAAATACTTCTATTATAAATTTTGTTCCCCGTCTAAACCCCTCTTTCCCTCATCCAATTTAAACTAAAAATTATTTATTTGAAGAGTGTGCAATGAAAAGTTCTCATACCGATTTTAGAGATATCGGTGCCTATATTATAAATATAAAAGGACATTTTCTAGACTCGAAATTACATTTTCTATCTTTCTAAATAAGCTTCTTTTTTTTCTTTTTTTTTTTTTTTACATTTTATAGAACATAAATATATTAAGAACTAGAAGAAGCTTAAATACCAAATTTGGTTTCGTTATGTTAAAAAATTGCAGACAAAATTGCGCTAGAGCGAGCACACACACACACACACATATATATATATATATATATATATATATGTAGGCCCGCGCGCGCGTGTGTGTGTGTGTGTGTAGTTTCTTAATAGTCACCTCTTAGTACCATTGCGATTTCCTCATCAATTAAACAGTTCTCTAAAAAAAAAATATTAATAACCTTGGAGTTGACCTTTTCTGTATATTATAGTTATTTTTTATCAATGTTACTTTCATTAAAAAAAAGGCCCAAATTTATTTATTTTTTCTTGAAAATACCTGCAGCTATAGTTGGCCCTAATCATGTATCTGCTTTATGTATCGAGATGGGAATCTTAAAAAAAAAAAAAAAACCAATCTTCATAAATTAATGAAGCCGATACACGGAGTCGGCGCACTCCAACTCACACGCTCACAGAAAAAGGGGATAATGATTAATTTTTTTCTTTTTTTTTTTTTTTTTTCCGGGAGTCGCGAGGCGGATATGAAAGGACCCGAAGGAGAGCCGGCAGGGGGGAGTATTTCATAAGCGCCTCAGATAAAAGGGAGCTCTCATCGCAACTCGTATGAAATAAAACTTGCTTATGATTCTAGCGCATCTGAGAGGGAGGGGGAAAAAATCCCCGTAAAAAAAAAAGTAAGAAAGCCCCTGGATGTAGAGAAACTCACACCGGACAACAGCTGAATCGTTAATTATAAGTTCGGAATCGGGGGAAAAAACCATCGTAAAAGACAGAACCTCATGTAAGAAGGAATCCTCTTACAATTAAAGTCGAGAATAAAAATAAATAAATAAACGCTTGGCTTACGGTGAAAGGTTTCTTCCAAGGAAGTCAGGAATTAATATGAACATGGGTATTATTCGCTTTATCTTACCATTTTGTGTAAAAAATTTAAAAAATAAAATAAAATAAATAAATAAATAACATTATAGTTAAAATTATAAAACATTTTTCATCTCTGAATAAGACAAAGAGTGGAGATAAACACACACCAAGAAAATTAATGGTTCGTGGTATTTGAAAAATGTTTTAATTAAGAATAATTGTGTACAATAAACAAACAAATAAAGACCAAAATATACTCCAAAGGGTTATTATCACTACCAATGAATATAGTACTACCATACCTTTTATTATCCGTCTTCGTTGGCGAGCGCTTTCGGACATTGTCCATCCTCGTGGCCGAATACATGTTCAACTTGAATACAGATAGTGACTGTGAACAATGTATTCGGCCAGAAGATGGACAATGTCCGAAAGCGCTCGCCAACAGAAGATGGTTTGCAGAAACCAATGAAGACGGATAATAGAAGGTATGATGCCAAAATATACATTATTAGTTAATGAAGAGAAGAAAAAAAATGTATTAAATCTTTCATGTGTAAAACTAAGCAGATTTCCCACTTTTCAATAAAGATGGATGTAAATGACGAAGAAGAATGAGCGTTAAAACTTTGCAGGAGACTGGCCAGGAAGGAAGGACTTCCTGGGGGAAGAGCCTATCGCAGTTCGGAAATTTCTTCCTTAGCAAGCGTTTTTCATGAAAATTATATGGTGCATAATCGTTAGAAAATTACATTTTATACTTGTTATTTTCCATAAACAACAAACTTTTTCCTAACACGACAAATGTATTAAGATTAAAATTATTGGTCTTCCTTTAAACCCCCTCTTTCCCTAATTTAAATCTTTTGAGAAAAATCTGAAATTTTTAGAGCATGGAAGACAAGCATCATTGTCAAACGTATCCCCCCCCCCCCCCCCNCCCCCCCCCCCCCCCCTGGCAAGAAAATTCCGTAAAATTTACAGATTAGGTTCCAAATTGCTACCTTAAATACAAATTCTGATAATCAAAAGAATATTTAATTCTTGAAATTAGTCACATGGATTCATATTCAAATGTGTTAAAAGCTATTTTAAGCAATCTGACATTCCCGACTTGGGTGAACCGAATAGGGTGATTTCGTTTTGAGGTAAATTTTGATTTTCGCTTTCGCCCAATCGTATTCTCAATACATGGGGGAAAGTGATACTGATATTTACAAGGGATAATTTTTAAAAAATGTAGTAAAACGGATAAGGACAATTTGAATAACTTAGCTTCACTATTCAATTAATGACCATTTCTATAATATCACAACTATAAGTTTATAAAACAGGAGAAATAAAGAAATGAAAATTATTTATAATCCGGATACCCAAATCCAAGAAACTTGAATACATTCCAGATACGATAGATTAAATGGCTACTTGGGAGTCCAAGACTTTTATTGGATGAAACCATTGAAGCGTAGTTATTTTAATAAAACTATATAATGATTGTTGAAGTTTGTTAATGGTTAAATTTAAGTCAAAAGGGAGTGTTGGGGTAGATAAAATTCAGAAATCTGATTTTGATCTGAAGTTTTTTATGATTATTATTTAAATAAAAATGTTTTTATTTTCGAGCGTTATGCCTTAATTTTCCAATAATCATCTTTTCTTTTTTTTTTTTTTTTTATTAAAAGTGTTTATTAAAAAAAAATTTATTCTGTACATATTTCATACACTATAATTTTTGATGCGGTACATAATAATAGTCATTGCTCGTCTATCCCGGGACGTAACCCGTCCTCAGAGAGGAGCCCAGGTTAACCCGCAATAGACTATCTAGCACCCATCTTCTCCTTATCCTAGGATAAGAGGGTGAGTCAAGGAGGGAGTGAGAGGGGGGAGAAAAATGCCAGACCATTCACTCCCTTGTATCACCTATTAAAGAAGTTATTTAAGACTGTAACAATGCAGGTTCCTATTGCCTCCTGGCCAGTCTAGAGCCAGCCTTACCTATCTTAAATTTTAGCATTATTCATATTCTTGCTTATGAAGTCATAATAGTCCTTTGCTCTAATTTACGTCCGCCTGTAATTAAATATCACTCTTTCCTTTACCAGTCCACTTAATGCACTAGTTGCAGCTGCCGTATAGCCCCGAAGGTAATACTGACATAAAACAATTTTCCAAAATGAGCAATAAATATATGCATTTATGAGTTGTGATTCAAGATAGCGCTAAATATTTATTTAAAGGACATGTAAGATAAGAGAAAAAAAAATTTTTTTTGTTTTCACCATGGCCGTACAAATTCACAAATGGACTAGGGATCGGAAAAAACATCGCCTCCGGTTCCGATATTTAGAAGAAGAAATATACATCCCCCCACCCTCCTCTCTCACTCCTTCCTCCCTCCTAGGTGCCCACACACTGAAATCCGACAGAGAGAAGCAGGTTTTTTTCAGCCTCTATAATGGCGATCTTCCATTTCGCGAGTCAAGGTCTGACAAGCGAAAAAAAAGTCAGTGGAAGAAAAAGTCCAACCCGTGCGATAAAGCGTTCTAGATGGAAGCCTTCAACAGCCTCTATTCTATAATGGGCAGTAATGTTTGTTGCACACCGTGTCATTTAAGAAAGTTATTTATTTGCTAAGAATAAGAATAGCATGTCATCTATATAAGCTTTACTTATTAACTGTTTTGTCTATATAAGACATTTATATATTTTTACTTATAAATAGATCAATTTTTAGTTACTAGTTGGGATTTCTGATCTTCTCCCACCTTGTTTTTTTTTGTGTCATAATTTGTGTCAACTAAACAAAAAACATATAATGTGATATAAATTTGCCAATAAAAGTAAACAGAACATTTAATTAATATATACATGTGTCGTATACATAACATGTAACTTTAAGTAATACATATAAATATAAAATTCATATAAGTTTAAAAATTACAATTAATGGAAAAATAAAATAAAAAAACCCATTGGCAAGTAACCTTATTAATATCGATCACAGGACAAACGATATTGGTGTAATATCAATATCACACATAACCTTAAGCATACTCATATTTTTAAAAGGAATTCACTTTTGACTTAGCCTCGTTAGAAGACAGATTCTTACTTTTATTTTATTATTTGATAAGAATTTGAAAAATATTTAATTAAAACCACCTGAAGAGACGTCACAGAAGATGCGAAACAAATAGGGGCATAATAAGTCCAAAAATGGTGTTTTTAAATTTTTATCTTTGCTCTTATATATAATAATATTCTAACTCTAATGAAAATAATATATATTTATTTTTTGTGAATTTTTAATTTTAATTTTCTACATAATTGACCAGTAAAAATTGAATATTAGGTATGAATTCATTAATCTTGGTGAGTGCCGAAGGCTAAAGCAATGACTCAGAATAAGTCCTGAAACTAATGATTTTGCGAGTACTAATGAACTCATTTTAAAAATAGATTTCCAAAACTATTATATAAAATAGATGAAACAGTTTACTTTAAAATACATTTTCTTTAATATAATCTGAAATTTTACTGGAAGTTAGCTTGAAATTTATATCTTAACGGATAGGTCAATAATCTGATTTATACTGCTGATTTTTTTTTGAAAAAAGAGTCCAAATTTTTCTTATTAAATTTTATAATAAATCCAGAACTTATTAATTAAAATAGTCATCTAACAATATTCTAAACAACATGCTTTTGGAAAAGTAGTCGAGCAATAAAAAACACACTATTTAAACACATAAAAAACAAAACGTGTTTTTGACATTCCTAGTAATTAAAGTAAAACTTGACGAATGACCAAATGTGGACTCTCATTTCGAAATGAGATAATTTCATATTATTTCGGGGAAGGGAACATTAAGAAACGGAAAAAAAAGTGCTAATCGCACGCGAGAAGCTAAGAACGAGATTGTAATCAATTCAAATACCTCAGGAAAATAACAAAAACAAATAATAATTCTAGAAAATCAACAGCTCGGTGCTGAAAGTGAGGCGGAATTTCTGTGAGAGAGGTGAGAATGCAGTCGGATTTAGAGAAATTAGTAGAGATTGCCTAATACGCCGGTTTTGCTGAAATACCATATAGCCATTAACCAGCTGTTTGCGTGCAGGGGTGCGTTTCTAAAACCACCAATAGAATTACCAAGGTAATCAACGGTGTCTCAATGAATATGTACTGACTTTAAAGCCAGAGAGATTGATGAATTTAACCTACTGCAATCTTTCTGATTTTTTTTTTCCCCAAAGCATGGTGAATTACACTACATTCCCATAATAATTAAATAAAAGTAAGATAAGGTTTTCTTTTTTTAATAATCTAAAACACCCTATGACAAAACCCTGTAGAATGAAAGTAATGAAGTATAACCTCATTCTGATCATTTTCTTTAGTCCACTATTCAACTCCACAGGTGAATTCTGGAATGGATCCCCAGATCCATACACCTTGAAAACAGATGGATGTTATTTGTTAGGTAAAACAATTTTAGGTGTACATGAAACTATGAAGTCTCCTAACAAGTATTTTTTGGACTAATGTGGGGGCAATCTGAGGAGAACATCAAGTGTAGGTATAGTTAGGTATAAATTGCTAAATATAAATGTACGATTTTTTTATGTAAATATATGTTGTTTTATTACATAAAGTTTTATACATTTTCTTCGTGAGTAAATACTTGATTTTATCTTTGGCATAAACAAGGCTTTTAATACAGATTTTTTAAGCTTTGTATACAATTCTATAGAAAGTTGCCATATTTGTGACAATATGCTTATCATTGCCATACAATATGCTTATGTTTTTACATTTCAAAATGTATAAAATAACTATTTATAAAAAAAAAAAAATACAGTACAACAGTTTAACGTTGAATTAGTCAATTTTTACGTAGGAAGTATGTATTAGAAATTGCGTCTTATAAAATATTAGTAAAAAAAATCTTATACAATACTTAAGATAGCAATAAGTCACCAATAAAGCCCTGTTCGAACCAATTTAGTAGTTATATTATATTATATATTCATTATTAATAATCGGCGTGCGACTTGGTGCCTGAAAGTAGCTGAAACTATTTGACAGGGGGCAATCTCAATAAGGTTGAAGTGTTATTTTAGTTAAATTTGTTTTTGTAGGTGAGAATATTTAGAATACTTTTTAGAGTTTGATGAAATTTATTGTTTAATGCTTTTAAATATTTTGGAATTTATTTATGCTAATAATTTAATTTATCATTGAGTTTTCTTTTTATTTATTTATTTCATTATATTGAATTTTATTATATGTTTTAATTGGCTATCATGACTAAATTTTATCACTGTTAAATATTTGTTATTGCGACTACTTATTTACAGGTATATTAACTCTACTTTGGCATATCTTTTGTAGCTATTGAAGATGGCTTATTATAGACAAAAACGTTTGGGCGGAAGATAAACAAACAATTGTGGAGAAGACACATTGTATTTATCTTAATCAATATGAATAATTGGTTTTAAGAAGAAAAATTTTTTTAGTTGTAAATTCAGCACCATACTTTCTGTTGGTCGACATGTCAGTATGTTTTACTGCACAAGAGACACCAACTTGCGTGTCGCAACCATATCGTTGTCCTACTTCGCAGACATCCTGTAACTCGGTAGTACCAAGGGATTAGTACCTATTTCAGTCCTGTTAAGGCGGGCATTCTAGGTCAGGGCTGGGACGGGCAAAGAGGTACACACTGGAGAGCACAGAGGTAAGTAACCTGCCTGCTTGGAAGGCTGATGAAGAATACGTAATGACGACATGAACCAGCGCCCCTTCCTGGTTTTTTATTGAGCGCCCTACACCAGTCAGGTTCTTTTTCATTTTTTATCATGTTTTTTTCTTCCTCTTTTTTCTCCCCATCTGGTTTTGTTTCTTTTTTTTGGTCATGTATACTCCCTCTCCACTTGTCCCGATCGAATATCACGTCCTTCTAGCCCCTCATGTGAATATGCTTAAGCCGCTAGCTCTCCTTCTTTATTGACATATTATTTTCTAAATCATATTTTCAAATCAGTTGATAGAAAAAAAGTATAAGTATTTCTTTTATTTAGACTTTCTAATTAGCTTTAGAAGGAACTATGTAATTTTAGGTAAGAACAAGCTTACATTTAAAAAAATATATTTCTTGGTTATTTATGCCATGGAAAGAAGTACGACTACTGGCTCCGAAGACGGGAACAACGAAAGAATGTTAGTCAATTAAAGGATAGTGTAAAGTATTGGTGGACTTCTTATGTCTCTCTCTCTCTCTCTCTCTCTCTCTCTCTCTCTTTCTCTCTCTCTCTCTCTCTCTCTCTCTCTATATCTCTCTCTCTCTTTCACTTTCTCTCTCTCTCTCACTCTCTCTTTCACTCTCTCTCTCTCTCTCTTTCTCTTTCTCTCTCTCTCTTTCACTTTCTCTNAAAAACTCTCCATTTGGAGACCAGTCATGAACATTTGACCAAGGTGGCACAACGTCCCCTCTCGCCTCCAAGATAGACCTGAAGATGGCTTACAATATAAGTCAAAACATCGGCAGATAATAAAATTTTTTTTTAAGTTGTATAACTGTTGATTATGATTTTTTTTTTTAAATGTTGTTTATTCCATACTAGTGATATAAAAGGGTTAAAAAATGACGCCTGGCTTGTGCGAGAACAATTTGTTTAATATTATTATTATTCTTTAACTTTCATTCCAGAATCAGTATGATTATCCATATTCGCGCTATAGCTGCCCATTTAAAAATATGAGATAATTATAAGTGGGAAACAGTTTCTTCCACAGAAAACGCTAAAATAAATACTTAGGCATTTCTTTAACACATAAAACCATCTTAATAGTAGTGTAGGCAAACATAATCCTGAAAAATTAACATAGAGAATTTCTACTGCAGCGGTATTAATTTTATGGACAAAAAAAGTTGTTTTTTTTTCTTTTTTAATAGTAGTTTTTAGTCGAGCTGTAGTTTTACGTAACGGCATCATGAGGGTAGGAGCCCTGAAACGGGTTGTGACAGATCTTATCTCGAGTACTGTTTCCCTTCTGAAAGGTTATGTCATAATCAAGCTCTAATTTACTTTAATAACAGCTTCCACTAAAGTGGTGATCACGTTTGCTATTAGCAATTAAAAAGTCAATTTTCATTCATGTGCAACCAAAATAAATTACAAGTAACACGAGCACCGTTCAAAAACAGAGGGTTCCCTTTAACCAATCAATGGGAAGAACTGAAGTCCAAATATCGCTGGTAAAGAAAACTAGGCTACTGTAAGGCATTGAATTAATAAAGATTAAAAAATAAATTCAAGTATAAAGATCAGCAGAAGATTAGAGAAGCAAGATTATAATGCTTTTTACAAAATATAAATGCTGTAACAATATCAATCAAATATTTTACTGCTTAATAAAGTTAAAGAAACAATAATAAAGTGTAAAAATAAACCTATAAAGTAAATTATAGTTGTAATATATAACAATTATGTAGTAATTATACGTATTATATATTTTAAATTTAAAGTATGTTATTTCTTGACGCAGAAAGACAAAATTTTACTCAAAGAGCTAAAGTTGATACAAAACCGAAAAGCACTAATGTCTGCAATGACTTTTTTTTTTCTTTTATTACACTACCTATTGCCTATTTGCCCTTTTCTATATAAAATTGCCCAATGATATCTAATTATATACAAATATAATAATAAAACAACTTATGAGAGTTTGTCCTGACTTCAAGTTTGAACTCTAATCAAATTTGATTCCCTAGTGAGAGTTGAATATGTCTCCAGGAAGGGAAAAAAAAGAGAGCTCTAATGAAAATGTTTTATTATAAAACCGGAAAACATTATTTAGGCTTTGAAGAGAAGACTTCAGCGAACTGTACGTCTGCAAGAGAGACTATTGAGCAAGTCAGAGTATACAAATTAATTTAAAAAATTTGGAGTAAAAAAAATCTTGGATATGTAAGTCACTCACTCAAAATCCCAATCTTTCTAAAAAAAAAAAATTGTTCTTGTTTTGTTTGCCTGATATTCATTTGCCTCTCTTCAAGGAAAAAAATGAAAATGGCTTGATTAACATTTAATATGGCAACTCGCATATACAAGGCTTAGCTTTGTTTTAACGAATCACACAATCACTCAGAATAACAGTTATTTCTTAGTACTTATTAACATATACATCATGAAGTATGTAGTAGAAGGTCATATTTTGAAAATTAATATTTATAGAAAATATAAAATATAGTTTAAGTTTAGTAGATCAAGAAATTAACAGAAATTAACACAGTCTATTTTTAATTTTTCATAATAATAAAATTAGTTATAGTAGAAATAAAATCTCCCATCGAATGTGCTTGTAATTGCATCAATGGCGATGGAGGTCGACCATAACGAAAACAAATAACCCATTAATTACACATACTCCATTAGACAGTCACCACATAAAACACAGGCTACTGTCACCTAGAGCCCCATTGGTCCAAACGTTATTGGCTCAATTGAGGGAATCACCAATCCCGCATATCTTGAATTTCATCAATCATGTCCCCCTCCTTCTAATTTATAATCAAGGATTCATACTAATATATAAGAATAATCAACATATTACCGTGTTAATACAATACTCGTAAAAAAAAAAAAGAAAAAAAAAAGTTGTTAACTACGAAACATTTAAATGATATTTAAAACAATTAATGAGAGGGAACAGAATAAAAAAATCTATCTGTCCTCGCCAGGATTTTTTTTTATATTCTGTTCCCTCTCATTAATTGTTTGAAATTTACGTGGGATAAAAAACCACAACCAAATAAAAAATATTTATAAATTAAATGATATTTGTGTTTTCTGGCTCGGTGAAAGCGATAATATTCCTCCAACTACAATGCTTGGTATTTCCTGACAGTCTGATGTAAACCTGTAGACTCTGGGAAGAAAAACTAACAAATTTCGCTCATAAACTATAAAACTCCAACTAAAAATAATTGGGGAAATAAAAATTAACTTTGCAGACTCTAGTCATCAGAGAATCGAATTTCGCAGTCAGCTGTGTGCCAGATAGCTGTAAATAGTAAATAGAGTTCACGGCGGTGCATTTTATGAAGAGATGCATTTTTAAAATTAAATAATCCTCAAATGAAAGTATAGTGATCCATCATGGTTTTTTAACTATAGAAAACAAATTTGTTTGTTTCTAATTTATTTATTATTTATTCGGTAGACAGTTTAAATAAGGTTTAGAAAGGTGACTAATTTGTTGTTGATTATTATATACTTAAATGAAGGAGTATTTTTTTTTAATCCAAATTTCTTATTGTCATTAAAACCACTTAACTAATTGTATATTTGTTCTATTCTAAGAAAATTATATATTTTAGATCTTTTGGGTCTTATAATAAACATTTTGTGAAGCTTAAAACTTCACTTTATATAAAAAAATATTTCAGTTTTACAAAACACTAAACTGCTATTCATGCATCGCATAATTAAAATGCACCTAATATTTATGAATCTCACAACTAAAATATATTTTCTAATATTTTTGAGTTTTAATAAGCTTTCCGAATTTCCATCTGTTTCTTTAAAATAGATCAATAACTTTATAAGTTATTGAAAAATAGATTTTGCTCAGTAATACTGTCGTTATTAGAAAATCTTTTAGAATCGAACGAGAGAATCGGTTAGAAAATCTTTAATGTTATAATGTATATAAAGTTACAATGATTTGTATTTTATGTCCGGAAAGTGTGTAGCCAATCAGGTTCACATGTGTTTTAATTCACATAAAAATATATTTAAAAATTCTGAATCGATATGGATATGGAAACCCAATACGAAAACATTGCTAATAAGCCTTGGGTTCTTCCCGCGTGTAACTTTCGTTAGCATAAATCAACAAGGAACACAGGTGAAGGAAAGGGCAAAGAAAAAAAAAATTAAAATAAAAAAAACTGAACGAATCGGAAGGGCAAGGAAGCATCTATGCCGAAGAAAAACAATAGGAAGGTTTTGTCACAGGGGGAGCGGAAGAAATCAGGGCCGGGAAGGGTTCATGTGATGTATGTTTGATGAGGATATTTAGGGAGGAAAGGGTTGGATGGAACTGAGTAGATGGATGTGGCGCAAGAAAGTCCTCGCCCCTGTAGAAAAAACATACCATGGCGAGTGGGGCCCGCGTGGGAAAAGGAAGAAGCGCTCTCTTATAGAAAAAACATACACAAAACAATAAAGAAAAAAAATTAAGTCCATAAGAAGAGAAAAAAAGAGGTGAACATGAGATCTATGAGTATGCAGATGAAGGGGGCAGGCAGCTGGCCAGGTCATCTGGACAGTCGGGTGACCTCTAATTCACATCATCAGGCTGAGGCGTCAAATCCTCTGATGATACATCAACATCATCATCATCATCTTAAGTGATATATATGAGTTTAAGTGATGATTTATTAAACATTGAATATGAATTAGGCTGACAACTTTTCCTGAATTTATCATAACTAAAACTGCTATAATTTATTTCACAAACATCTCTTTTACTTCTTCCTGATAATAGAACATACAATTTTCAATAAAACTATAGTTTTCGTTATATTTGTGAAAAGGAATTTATTACAAGTTCGTTAATTAGTACATTAAAATTAAGGCTTTTTGGGATTTGAACCCTTTAATCTTGGATTATTTTCACATAGTTCAAAATTAAATTAGGTACTCTTCAAGAATAGGCGCAACCTAAAATTCAAATCATTCTCGAATTAATTCAGTAGTTCATAATTATCGATCCAATAGTATTATTATAATCAATTAAGTAGTTTTTTTACTTATACTATATATATAATTTTATCCCAGTGGGGTAAATATCAATCAAATGAAAGAGCAAACGCATGGTTATTTCCAAATGGGAGTGTAATTTCGATTAGGCCCGAATTGCCGTCAGCCTAATTTTGTTTTCTTTTTCTTTTTCCCTTAAGGCGACTATAACCAAAAAATACTGAAAAACTATTTTAGATTTTTTTACCAATCACTGTACTTTTCTTAAGTTGGAGATGAAACCAATATTATAGGTGACATATTCAGTAGTAGTATTAGTAATGTTCACAATTCACCCATATAATGTTCTAATGTTTTTGCTGAAATATTTTAGAAATTTCATAAAATATTAGGCAAAATAATGAAAACAAAAATAAGCCTAATTATCAATAGCTTAATTATCTATATCTAAAATCAAAAACTGCCTTCTGAAATCGTGGATTTGACACACATACTAAGGGTTGAGCAATATGCAAATTAGCATCGTACATAATATATTCGTCAGCTAATGTTCGCGTAAACATCAGGTCAATTTATGATCAACAAAATAATTAAACAAATATTAAGCAATACAAATAATAATATATAATAATTATAAATAAATAATTAATGTGCCAAAATCTTTTTAAGTTAACAGCAAATTTGAATATAAATACTCGTCATTATTACACATAAATATTATATTAATAAACGAAGACCCATTATATTTTGAAATTCTGTGTTTCTGTTCATTTAGCCCAGTGGATAATTAGGGTGTTCATTATTTTCCGAAAGGAAATTATAATGAATCATTCCTGTAGTTAGAGGAAGAAAAACTAAAATGGCATTACTTTGTTTCATTAGAAATACATTATAAGTTTTCAGGAATGACTGACCAATTTTATTAATTTTAGAGATAACTTTTTTATGAATTATCAGATAAAAATCATTTCTGAAAATCTATCTTTTAATTTTCAAAACCGAAATGCAAATATATATTTATGAAAGATTTTCAGCAATCTATTTTTTTTTTTTAATTTTGAAATTCAAATTTAACTTATTTTACCAATTAGAAAATTTACAAGTGATACATTTTCATTAATTTACTATAAATTACGGAGAATAAGTTATGGTTAATTTAGTTTCTTTGATATTTTATTTAAAACAAGCTTTTATTTTGGACATTTTGATGTAATTTATGAATTATTCACGCAGCTATAATAAGAATTATCAAATCAAAATTTAAATATTTTATATTGAAGTTATTTAAAAAAATAAATATTCTATACAAGTAGATTAATACTTATTTAATAAATTTTAAAATATTAATTAGAAGGGGTGATATATGATAGAAGTTTGCAGATATTTTCCCATGAAAAAGGAATTTAAACAGGAGAAACCTGCTTCGGACATATTACGAAACAATTTAGCAATGAGGTAAGGGCTTCTCAAATAAAAAATGCAAAGAAAAAGAAGAGAGATACAAAGAAAAAGGAATTCAAAAATAAGAAATTTTCCATATATATGGTAAATATATATATATATATATATGGAAAATTTCTTATTTTTGAAAACATTGGGAATTATTGTTGTAAGAAAACATTCTTATTTATGGAATCTATTTTTGGGAGCATTGTATGTTACTCTGGCCTCATCAAGTTTCGCCCAAAGCTATTTATCTCATATAGTCGATGTTAAACAGTAAGTTCCATTCGTTATGATAAAATAGAAATATCCATTGGTTTATAAGTGTTTAATATTAGAGAGGTAAAAGTTTTCAAATGTATGAAAAAATTTCTTTGAATATTTCTTGTCAAGTAAAGGCCCCAAGCCCGTGGAGATAGCTTCTCTCATTCTGCTTCTGAAGATGACCTTTTAAGGTTGAAAGCGCTAAAGTGTACCAGTAAAGGCCCCAAGCCCGTGGAGATAGCTTCTCTCATTCTGCTTCTGAAGATGACCTTTTAAGGTTGAAAGCGCTAAAGTGTATTTGGGAAATATATATTGTGGGAAAGACAAATTGGCTTTTCATTGAGTTCATAAAAAATTTCTTCATAGACTTCAAGTCACAAAAATCTCTTGACATGCACACACAAAAAAACCCTTTTTTTTTCGCCTAAAAACACAATTTTTGAGAACTTATATGTACTATGTATGTATATGTATTATCCAGTAGTATAAGACTTATGGATTGTTTATCCCCTGAGAGAGACTGAATAAGCTCAGAACGAACCAAGGATTACCCCGTGTGCGCCTCAGGGGTAAAAACAAGAACTATGAACGTATGCATGGAGAGGTGAAAAAAAAAATCTATATCCAGCATCCCTTCATGTACAGTTAAGATCGGTGCGATAATCTCGCCCCCGAAAGAAAAAAAAAAAACCCCATTGCAACGGTACCAATCTGTCTGTTTGCTCTACCTGTTGCTCCGGTTATTATCTAAAACGGTTTTATCGGATATAACTGTCCACATCCGACGGCACTTTTCAGTAGGAGCGGAAACGGCTCAGACGGGCCATCATACATTTCCGATAAATAAAAGTCAGCAATGTAAGCAATGGTTGCGTTAGGATTTCACGCGGACTAGAATAAACCTAGGATACATTGAGATCAGCCCAAAAGGTAAGTTAGTTCTAAATTCTGCTGGCCTTTGTATTTTAATACTGAGAGATATATAAATTTTCTATTCTTATTGGATGCTAACAAATAATATGTCAAAAGAAATAGGATTTGATAATGATGCGACTGATTTTGATTTTTTTAAATTTACTACAATAGACATAGAAACATTTTTCAAAAAATAGTTTTCAAATCGCTGACTTTGGCAAGCCGGCTAATGCTGTTGTGAAAAAGCAAATTTCGAAGATTTCAAGTCAGAAGTCAAGTCAAGTCTACGTTTGATATGATTTACTTGATACCGGAGGTAGATATGACTTACTTTGTTCTTCTAGCTGTCTTTTATTTTTTGATTTAAATTATGTGAGAGAAGAAAGAAGAATTGCGAAAAACAAGAAGGGATGACTTCAAAGATTGTTTTCTTAAAAAAGGAAATGATGTCTCAAAAAAAAAAAAAAACATTCATTTTGATCGAAAGCTATTGTACAGAAATAATCGTCCAGGATCCTAATACCATGGGAAAACGAAAACGAGAAATTATGATTTTCGTACTAAAACCTAAGTAAACCTAAGGGTTAAGAGACATAATCACTGCAAAACCGGTTACCCATTTGAGTTATCTGAATAACAGGGTACAAGCGTGCCAATATGAAGAATATGAGTGCTTCACAAGTCATACTTTTCGACAAGTAAGTATAGGTTAGACTTAGACTAAGTGATATATATTTCTCCTCTTATGTTGGTACTCCTGTTTTTGCTGTGCCAAACATATCTTAATCAATGGAACTTATAAGTCGTTCAGCCGAAATTGATGGAGGTTACAAGAACAGTAGTTAATACTAGCTGTTTGGATTTTTAGTTTAAAGTTTCTTTTTTGATGATTACGTAATAACACTAATAATAATGGACATAGTTCCTTCTGTTGTTGACCCATTAGAAATTCTTCCCAGGCTAGTAAATTTGAGATTCTATTTTAAAGATTTTTTCAACTAGAATTCGTTGAGGCAAAAATAAATAAATGCAGCCGTTAATATTTTTATCTTTTTTTAAAAATTTATTTATAGTGTTATCCTCCCTTTTAACCACTTGGGGTCATAAAGGGAGGAGCTATCTACAGTTTGCCATCCCATTCTAAACACCCATGGCTCAGGACAAGCTTTTATTTATCGAACAAAGCTTGCTCAGGTCGGGATTTGAAACCGCTTCGTCAGGATTGCGAGACCCAGACGGATTCCATGAGGATACCCTGGTGACCCTATTTCTTTTAACTTTTTCTTTCGTAATTCTTGAGGAACACTCTCCTTTAGAACCTTTAAAGGGTTAGGGATTGTATATAAGTGATATCGCCCAACGTTTTTCCACAAAAAAAAAAAAAATTATGAAAATTCACCAAGGATTCACCAGGAAGGAAATAATTACATGGAACAACTAAATCACTCATAATGGTAGGTGATTGAAGTACGTTGGCTGCATAAGAATATTCAACTCATTGACGGGTTCCGACTGTCATGTGGGAGAACAGCTGGCAAGCAGCCCATCCTCGCATTAAGGGCGAGCCCTTCTTCCACTTATCATTTGATTTCAATAACCAAAGATAAGGCAGGTGGGCTTGCTGGGCCAGAAGGAGGAAAGTCGGTCACTGGGGGAGCAAATCGGGAAGGCGAGACGGGGGGTGAAGGATCAAGATGTTGCAGGCAAAGGAATTGGAGGAGAGGAACCGATAAAGAGTACTGGAAGAGTAGAGAAGGCAGAAATATGTTAGTAGAGAAGAGGCGTTAAGGAAGGAATTAGATAAATAACACAAATAAAATTTATCAAAGAAAGAATTAAAAAGTGAATTATTAAATAATTATATGAAATAGTATATTCAAGAAGAATAAGGATGGATGAAAATTAGAATAATTCAGTGAAAAAAAAAAGAAGAATAATAAGGAGAGGCTTAAAGCCAATGACTACAACAGTTGACCCAATGTGAATATTTCATTATAAAATGAGACTAGGGGAATATAAAACAAAAAAACATTTTGGGGAGATGTTGAGGGTATATCCTGCTAAATAGTAATAAAAATTCCTTGTCTCTCTACAGCACAAAATTACTTTTATGCAAAGCTTCAGGGTACTTTATGCCATATTTATGTTCTAATTCTAATTGAGAGGAGACTTTGAGTAGCTGTCGGCCATTCTCGAGTAGGCTAGTATCCATCCTCGACTAAAATTTGCCTGAGGAAAACAAGGATTTCCCACTACGCTTCAGAAAAGTTTGTCTTCCGTGTAGGGGCTGAGTAAAATAACTAGATTTACCAAGTCGGTGTGCCTTACTAAACACAGTAATTAGAGAAATTGGTTCATGCAGGCCAAAAAGGCAATGACATGACAGGGTAAATTCACTAACTCTGGGCCCTATCTTGGGCTAGAAGCAGAAGAGGCTGGGTGAGTTCAAATACGAGTTTTTTTCAAATACGAGTTTTGTAATTAAAGTTACATTTTTAATTTCTTCCTGAAATACATTTCCCGAAAAATATTATGGGATACCATATCATAAAATTACATAACTATTATTATTTTCCATAGAGCTTACTAAACCATCCTCAGACTTTCCCCTCCCTCATTCGATTTCAGTTATATATTTTTTTGTCTGAAAAAATAATAAGGAAAGTTCTTTTCTAAATTTAAAAATGTTTTCAGTGAAAATTTAGAACGGGCTACATTCTCCGCTTTCATTCACTAGACAGTCAGAGATAATGATGTTCAGAAGATGAAGAAAAAATATTAAAATAATGATATTAAAATTTGAATAATGATATTAAAATAATTTTAGAGAGATCAAGGGGAGGGAGGGGGGAAGGGATTTGTGAAAAATGTGGTCAGCTGAAAAGAATGTATTATTGGAAAGAGATAAATAAAATGTTATGAGAGGGAGGGAGGGAGAGAGAGAGAGAGGGCGGGAGAAAGAGAGGGTGGGAGAGTGAGGGAGTGATGGGGAGAGAGAGAGAGAGACAGAGAGAGAGAAAGATTAGAGAGAGAGAGAGAGTAGAGAGTGAGAGAGAGTAGAGAGAGAGAGAGTAGAGAGTAAATCTCTAACAGACTATCAGGTAATGAGACCCCATTTGCCCAAACGATGACATGGAATTTAGGCCAAAAAATTGGCGAAAAAAAAAATACCTTTTTTTGTTTTAAAATTATTTTTTANAGAGAGAGAGAGAGAGAGAGAGAGAGAGAGAGAGAGAGAGAGAGAGAGAGACCAGGCCTTGTTAAAAGATACAATACTGGGAAAATTAGGTAGGAATTATTTAGGATAAGTTTCCAGTCGAACTAGGAGGAGGGCTGATAGTTTTTCAGAAATGTTGTAAATGTTTGAATACAACATTTCTTCCATATCTGTTTGTCATTGACTGGATTGTGCTGTACGTTTATGTGTACGGCTACACATCATAAGTGTTTGCGTTCATGGGTTTCAGTGGAAAAAATAGTAATGTTTTAAAAGTCAAAAGTGGGTCCGTCTTGGTTAATGTGTTTTGTGAGGACAGTTTTTATTTGTTTTTTGTTATTGTTGATTCTACAAGAAATGAGGTTTTTCATTTGGCCAATGTATGAAAGTAATGACAATTAGGAGTGGAATAAGGAAATCTGTAGACAACATTAGCTCTGTTAGGGAGGGGGATGGGGTCTTTGAGGATTTAAGTATTAAAAGCAAGATTAAGATTAGGGAATGTGTTATATATTTGAAATTTCACAATGACTGACCAATCCTCCAAACAAACATCAACTTCTAAGAAATTAAAATCAAAAGATGTATCCTCTTGTGGTTAAGATTTCTAATTAAGAATATCCCCTGAAATTATTTATTGAAAATCCATTAAAAAAAAGTACGGTTCACTATGGCTTCCGAAGTATGCATTCTCCGTTCTTCGGAGAGTCCAGCTGAAGAAGCAGCTATCATCCCCCTTGGTATAATGAAAGCCGTAAGAAGGGAAGATTGTCAAACAAGGCGTCTTCGCGGCCCTGAAGAACCAACCACCTTCGGGAGAAATGTTGGCATTTTTTTTCTTTTTGAGACCATCTTTTCTCCCTGGCTACGTCTCTTATGCTTTCTTTTAGTTCCAACTTGACTATTATAGGTAGAATGGCGTTCCTCCTGTTCTTATGTCTGCTTTCTCATCGTCCCTATTATATTAATTTAAAAAAAAATAAATAAAAAATAACAACTTCAAAAAATATGATGAGGCCATATAAAAAAATAAGTTTCATTCCTTCAACATCATATAAGGTAAGTTATCATCCCCACATGAGTATAAAAATCTTTTTTCTACAGCGATTTCTTTTTTTACACCACTCCTTCGATTCCCGGCTTCCTATGCATCAACATTTTTCGTACGAGAGAAACAAAATAATCAATTTTTTTTTTTCTTTTAATGGAAAGTATTTGTAAAGAAGGCCAATTTCAATGTCTAATTAAAAATGTCAAACATTTAAATACTTTAATGGAATATTTTAAATAACCTGAGCATTTAATATCTAGCACAGAATATATAGAATAATTATTAAATTTTTCAGAAAACTTTCTTCTGTTTCGGTTAGGAAAAACATTTTTAATTATGTCAAAGAGAAACAAGAAATTTTAAAAATTCCAAATACCGTTAAAATATCCCAACAGCAATGTATAAAGAATATAAATTAATGCATCGATTACAAAAAATATTAAGTATTTAAATATCAGCCAGCATTCGAACCTAAATATTAAATATATCATTTATTAATATTTAAATAAAGTATTGAAGGTCAACTCGTGCCCAAGTTTGAATTACTAGTAGTATCATTTTTTTTTTTACCATCCATATGATTATGCAGAATAATTCAAATCCATTATGCTGTGCTTATTTTAATAACTGAAATTATAGCATTTTAGTAGATTTCCCATGGGAACCATGAAGCGTCTGCAATATTTAAATCATTAAATTTTGAAACCAAATTTGGTATTCATGCTTCTTTTTGCAATGGCAATACATATCTTAATGACTGAAATTGATGAAGCAGAAGGGGGGTTTAGGGGAGACAAAATTAAAAATATTATTAGCCTCGCTAGTATTAACAAAAAAAATGTATAAAATTTTTCAACAAGAAATATGTAAAATGTAATTTAAAACATTTATATCCTATAATATTTTTCAACAAGTAGTTTTTTTTTTTCAAATACTTTAAGGAATTCATTTTTAGTTCAAATCTAATGGTAAGAGGTTAAGGGAGAAGATACAAATTTATAATCGTAATAACTTATTTTAAATTTGAGTCACAAAAAAAATTGAAAACGCTTAGACGGTGTAAAATGTAACTTTTTAAAGTTTATGTTCTATAATATTTTTACGATAAACGCTAGCTAAGGAAGAAATTTGCGCATATAACTTCCAAGGATGAATACTTCTCCCACTGTACCCCCAAGGCATGTGTAGACTTTATTAGTTTTAGAGTTGTTTTTGTTTCTGTTAAAGGCAATCAACTGCTTAGATCAAAGGTGTATAACGTGGCAAAGAAGAAATTATATAAAATAAAATAAATAATATATTAGTGATCGTACTTCTTTTTTTCATTGCTTTGTCAGGTTTGTAAATTTCTTTTTGTAGTCTTATTTATTTCCATCTTTAATTAAATATAAAAAACTGCTTAAATGGCACAGTTCATTTTTTTAAAGAAAACCAAACTACTTTTTATAATTATGGTACTGTATCCCATGATTTAGCTAGGAGCTCAAATCAGGAATATTATAGCGGATTTCGGTCATCTAAGGCTTCTAAACAGAGAAGTGGAAGTTAATATTTCACTTATGATAGTTACATTATATTGTAAGTGATTCTGAGACAATTCTATTTATCCGCCACTGATGACCGAAAACATGGCGGAAATGCAGAAGACTTACTGGGATTGGTGAGCCACTCCTGGAGAGCCTTCTGGAGCCGTCGGACGTGGAGGGGCTTGGACGCCATCCCGACCAGAGCCATGATCTCGAGGAACTCCTCCTCACCGGCCTCGCAGAGCTGCTGTACGTCATCACCACCTAGGAGGCAAATAGGATCTGGTGAAACAGTGGTGCTGTGAAACTCCTTGAGGATCGTCATGACAAAGATACAGGTCCGGTATCTCGGCCTTCCAAGGATCCTTTGTCTACCTGTAGGTTGCTACCACATTTTAAACATCGTGGCACAGGACAAGCTTCTATTTGTAGGTAAAAGCTTGCCCTAGGCGGGATTTGAACCTACAGCGTCGGGATTGCGAGACTCGAATGGATACCCTGAGCTACCCTGGCGCCTCCCCCCTATGGATGATCTAGTAGTACTCTCGGCAAGAAAAAACACATCCGTCGATATATCTGGCGTAGTCAACTAGTTAACAGTTTAAGCCAATTGTCTTCTTATATTGTGTTATTGACAAGTTAAAATGAAGAAATAGTGGGTGAATAGGTTTTAGAATGAAACACCTAAAATTATATAATGACTTATAAATAGCTCACTGCTATGAAGCAAAAAATAAGGCGAAAAAGATTTATACCTTCATGGTATCTTGCGAACTACGTATATAATAAATAAATCTATATTTCTTTTTTATTTTGGTAAAATTAAATTTAAAGACAATAGAAAAGTAACGCCTGAAGAATATAATAGAAAGAAAGAAACAAACAAATGGTTAAAGCAACCAGCAAAAAATCATAATTAAAGTACGCTGAAAACAGAGGTTCAGACGAAATGGTAGCATTTTAAGAAAAGCTAAGAAAAAACACAATTGAGTAATGTATAACTTAATTAGTATTCATACCTTCCGTAATCCGTCTTCATTGGTTTCTTATTTTCTGTTGGCGAGCGCTTTCGGACATTGTCCATCTTCGTGGCCGAATACATGTGTTCACTGTCACTGTCTGTATTCCACTCAACAAGTTGAATACAGACAGTGACATTGAACACATGTATTCGGCCAAGAAGATGGACAATGTCCGAAAGCGCTCACCAACAGAAGATGGTTTGCAGAAACCAATGAAGACGGATAATAGAAGGTATGATAGTACTATATTCATTGGTAGTAATAACCCTTTAGATTATTTACTTAGTATTCTGCAGTGAGCTCACAAGAAATGGTTCAGTCAAATAAAGTCAAAAGATAAAAAAATAGTATTAAAATATTTATAATACCGATAATGGCATTAAAAGAGTTATATCACCCCAATTACCCAAATTCTTAATGGTCTCTTCAGAAATATTAGGATTATATAAATATGTCAAAATAAAAAACGTATATTTATAAATATTTATTTAATCTAGAAACAAGTCGTTAAAGTTTTCGCTCCAGTTCTCAAAAATATGAATTACTCGTCAAGCGCCCAGTCAACTCTGGAATACACTAGCACCCGTTAGATTAGAATATACTAAAGCAACTGCAGAGTTCTGGTCCAAACTCTTTAAAGAAACTTGATTTAATGAAAAATATATTTAAAAAAGGGAGTAGAGGACATACTTTTGCAAATTTTTTAGTTTCTTAATTTATCAAGAAACTCTCCCTTTGTGCCTTCCGCCTCTTACCTTCCCCCCCACTCTTCTATCACCCACGGTGTTTTTCAGAAAAATGAACTGAATAAAAGTTTACCTGTTGCCAATTTAAAGTTTGTTGAGGATATAAAAAAAAACGAAAAGTCCCAGTTTTGCGCCTTGTGACACTCCAAAAGTCATAATAATTCGTTTGACATTGCTGCAGTCTATTACACTATGAGCTATTCGTCAGATAAATAAGAATAGAGTAATTTAGGAGACCATAAAATCTTTACATTATCTTCTAATTCGTAATAACAATTAATAACCTTTCGCCAAGATCACTGTTCAATAAATTGCATTGTTTGCATGATAACATGACGCATTTGGTTGGTTCGCTTGCATTTGTATAATTGTTTGTTGATAAATTTAACCATTTTTTTAGGCTTTGTACTTTTTCGTAATTATTTTTCGGGAATTAAAATTATTCAAAAGGAGGAGTAGAGTGACGAATGTTGAATTCATCTGCCTGTTAACAAGTCTTCACATATGACAGACTCTAATTCCCCAGGATGACGAGGAGTGACCCCGCTCAGGCGGCCAGCTGACAACAAGCAGATGCATCCCAACAGGTGTCAGCAGCCTTCTAGATCAGGGGATTAGGGTCAGACGCGCCACGGCCACTACAGACACCTACATCTCATTCCCTTGCCGCATATATATGTATCTGGCTGACGTCAACAGAAAAGCTTCGACTTGATTAGGCCTTGTGGGAATGTTTTACTTGGAGACATTTATCAAGGCGCGAAAAAAAATAGGAAGGCAAAGATCCTTAAATTGTCTCCTTATCATAAATTATCTGTTTGTATGAAAATAAACTTTTTATCTTAAGGGAAACGACTGAAATAAAATCTATACACATACATTACTGCGTATATAACATAAAATATCCTGATTTATTTTAATTTTTATTATACATGCAGTAGGAACTCCGTAATCGGGATAGCCAATAAACATGTGTCTATTTTTTTCTCAATCGTGTATTTTTGAATGCGTACATACTCAGACCAAATAAAAGCTAGATTTTATAAAATTTTTATGCCAGAGGACAGACAGCGTCGTGGGAATGACCTCCCTCCAGCGACCTAGCTATGACGATAAAGCCATTATTTTCGAAAACGCTTAGCTTTTAAAAATACATTTCAAAAAAATTCTAAGAATATTCTACATGTACTATACATAGTTCTCGCTCCAATTCTCAAAAATATGAATTACCCGTCAAGCGCCCAGTCAACTCTGGAATACACTAGCACCAGTTAGATTAGAATATACTAAAGCAACTGAACAGTTCTGGTCCAAATTCTTTAAAGAAACTTGATTTAAAGAAAAATATATTTAAAAAATAAAAAAAGGAGTAGAGGACATACTTTTGCATATTTTTCAGTTACTTAATTTATCAAGAAACTCTCCCTTTGTACCTTCCGCCTCTTACCTCCCCCCCACCCTTCCACCAGCCATGGTGTTTTTCAGAAAAATTATATTTCGTCTTAGTCATGGAAATGTGAACTTAGGGACAGGACGTCCTCTCTCGTCTTCATGATAAGCAGGTGTGGTAAATAACTATTTTAATGTTATTCAATTATTTTTTAATAAGTTGTTGTCTGCATGGTTTTTAAATTCTCTTACATATCTTTATACATTCATACTTTTGATATCACATTACATAATGGTAATTCTGTATTATATTGTCAATTATTATTGTATTCTCATGACATTGTATTTCTACAGCCCTGAAGATGGCTTACAATGTAAGCCGAAACGTTGGTAAATAATCTTTTAAAAAAATACACTTTTTTTTTTTAATTTGTATTTTTTTGGATCTACCTTGACCGAACCCCAACTAAAATCATCTAATAATAATATCTACGGTCAAAGAACTCTCCTTTTTAATTAATTTAAATTTAATCAAGTTTCCATGAAGTCTCCAGTTTCAACCATATTTCCAGGGACGGAATAGAACGGAGTGTCCTTTGACTTTCGACTTCAGGGAATGGCATCGAGGCTATTTTCAAAACGTTTGTTCTTCCATAATCATAAACCAAATCCCCTTCTTCACTGTCATTTCAGCCAAGATTTTTTTTTTTCCGTACACGCGTACGTTTAATCTGAATAAAAGTTTACCTGTTGCCAATTTAAAGTTTGTTGAGAATATAAAAAAAAAAAACGAAGAGTCCCAGTTTTGCGCCTTGTGACACTCCAAAAGTCATAATAATTTGTTTGACATTGCTGCAGTCCATTACACTATGAGCTATTTGTCAGATAAATAAGAATAGAGGAATTTGGGAGAATATAAAACCATTACATTATCTTCTATAAAAACCAATAAAGAGGCTTGCAAATTATATTAGATTTTACTCTGGCCAAAATATTGCTATCCAACTCCTTCAAATCAGGCTAATTTGCCATTTATAATGGAATTTATTGACGGAAATTTTGACTAGCCGGTAATTCATTTAATAATTCCTATTAACGTCCACTGGCTTAGCTCAAGGAATCTGTTCTGTCTCTGAAGTTTGGCTCTGGGGGTTCAAATCCCGCACTGGCATGCTTTTATCGAAAAATAAAGTTTTTTTCCAATATCATAAGTGTTAAAGAACAGAATGGATACCGGGGATTTAGTCTCTCTCTCTCCATTACCCAGAGTAAGAGGGGCGTTAAAAAAAAAAAAAAAAAAAAAAAAAAAAAAAAAATCCTTTAACGTCCAATAGAACCCATTCAAACAAAATAATTGTAAATTTACTAAAGACTTAAGGTTTGATTCTATAAAACTCACCCATCTCAAGGAGAGTGTCATAGTAAGCGAGAAGGCTAGCTCTCTGCATGACTCGGTACAACTGCAGCTCTGCTTCGTTGGAAGGTGAAGAGGTCCACACAACTGCAACAGACAACATGGCAAGAGTTACATTTCAGAAAAGTATAATATGCAGCATTTTTATAAGTAATGATATGAACGTGAGATGAATTATAACTAAAATGTGTATCATTGTTGCAAAAGATTAGTTATAGAAATCGCTTAAAAAACCCACAATACCAAGCCCTGATGTTTATGTAAGTACATTAATGTGTTTGATACAACAAGAGAGCTCTATGATTATTGCAGGGACAAATACATTGTTTTGTACATGTTCAACAAAACTAAATAATTTGTTAGTACAGTAAAAAAAAAAAAAAAAAAAAAAAAAAAAAAAAAAAAAAATCACTTCCAAAAAATAAATAAAATATTCGGAGCATTAATAATTTTAATGTATAAACATATGTGAGCATTATAACATTCGTAATTATTAGGGAGTGAAAATAGTCCCCAGAAGTAAAGTTTAGACTGTGGTTAAAATTGTTAATAAAATAAATGTATGATTTGGAAAACAAAAATTAAAAAAAAAAAAAAAGTTTTAAATTAAAAACAAAATTATAAAACTCTGGTATCCTAACAAAGAGGAAGGAAGAAATGTCAAGTGCAAGGGACAACGGGATGGAGAATTTGACTTCTTGCAGACAGCATATTGGCCTTCACAAGAATGCCTGACTGTGGAAGGTACACACGGATTCCTATTGGATTTGGAAGGTAAGGATCCATAGAGGTAGAACCCAAAGAGGCGAAAGGCAAGGATCCAAAGAAGCAGAAGGAAATCTCAGAAGCCCAGTGCATAGGGCAAGTACAACTAGGAAGGGCAGATGCCCCCCCACATCTGTATGCTAATAGGTAGCTCCCGAGGACCCGGAGGGCAAAAACCACGCTGCACCTCTTCCTCATTTTTTAGTGCGCACAGCACCGGCTCTCCTTGTCTTTGTTTTAATGAAGCCTGGGAACGAGCCCCAGGGGTGAACAACCCCTAAGGCACACCACCCGGCGATTGTCTTAGCGTTCCTACGGGCGTCTCCAGCTATTGTAGCCAGAACTTTAAGTATGGAAGGAATCCGCTTCGCTGGGTCCAGCCGGTTGTCACATTGTTGCTACTTGCTTATCCCAGGTACGCACCAACAGAGATCGCTATTGATAATGAACGCTTGTATTAATTAAAATTTAATTCAATAGACCTAACCAACAGTAATTGGCAAAAAAAAAATGAGCAGTACTTATAAGGGTGTAATATAGTTTTGTTTTAAGATAATAATTTTAAAAAATTTAAAAGCTTTGGAAATAATAAACCTCAAACTTTACAAATGCTTTTAAACGGTCTGTTTCACAAAGTATGGCAAAATATATTCCCTTCATAAAATTCATATATTGAATACATGGATACAATTTTTCAGTGGTGTTTGTGAGAGGTTTTGTGGGCCAACCAGTTAACGTTCTGCAGAGTGCCCTGTCTGACGGATCAAAAGAAACTTATAAACAAATAATGCTCCTTTGTGTAAATGAGCCGTATAGCTCTTGTAGGGAAATAAGAGAGGAAATGAAGGTCTCATAGAGAAGAGCTTTAATAAAAATATTGTAAGAGTTTGATTAATGGCTAAAATCGGCTAAGGAGGATTTAGAGAGGGACTAATATGGAAAATTTTCATTTTTTTTTTTAAATTATTAGAGTTACAATATATATATATA
>KZ809293.1:13387-31525 GCA_000696205.2 Oncopeltus fasciatus | reverse complement strand
AATATAGACAATTATGACTTAATATTAATTTATTTAAATAAAATATCTATAAGAGTGGAAAATTCTCTTTTAACTCACCACTCAAATTTGAAACAGCCATAATGAACTTTGGCATTTCTCAAAGCAGTCATTTTCGGCTTCATAGATCAAATTAGCGATTTTCCTTTACCCACGTCCATCTTTATTGAAACCAACATACATGGGCAATATGCTGAGGTTTACGCAGCTTGCTCGTGGCGGAGGATTTTACACCATCTTCTGCTGACTGCTGCTTGAAGCCCACAGAGGGCTCCATGAATGTTACGTTAGACGTTGTTAAGAGGAGACCGTAGACATTGTGTATAATGAAGCTTGTCCAATCTAAGGGAGGCAACAGTTGTGGCCCACTTTTAGGAGGAGCGTCACCTGCCCAAGGAGGTCCAAAGAAAAGGGTCCCAAAGAGATAGGACTGCCAGCTGATATCGACTTGACACCCTTTGAGCGGCAAAAACCACATCCAAGAACCCGCCTAATCCATCAAGAAATAATTGTTAGAGAGATCCAGAACTTATTTACTCCAGTCCTAGAAGATCCACCAATAGAACCCTAAGGATTTAAATGCGGTTCTCCAGCAGTAAATTCTCTTAATCCTTTGGAATTTTGGGTTGAGAGAAATCCAACCCGAAGGGCCCCATGGCAATCCAGCACTACACTCTTAACATAACCCATCTACCTAGGAAACAGATCCTGTTGTTCCTTGTATCTGACTGTTAATCTATTTCCTCCCTTTTTTAAAATAAATAAATCTTTATGAATTACATTCTGTTTAGTTAATATCTTGTAATTTATTGAGAGATATGTATAATAAATAAAAAANGTCTCCCAAAAAATATTTATTTTACATTCAAAGCTTTTTAGCTTTATGCCTTCATCTAGTGCTTGGTGAGTAGTTAGGTTACTTTGTTATGGCTGCAGAAGTATATGTCCTCAAAAAACTTAGCGGAATGGGTATATGCCGCAAGCTATGACAAGAGAGTCATTCATCAACTGATATCTGTTGTGGGGGTAAAGCTGAAAAACTCTGTGGGCAAAAAATAAATATTTATGGAATGACAAAGAAAGTAGGCCCCCTTATTTCAAAAATGTAGAAAAATAAAATGGGAAAATAGCTTTATATTGTAAACTGTTGAATGAATTTATTTTTAGCTAAATTCAGATGAATGGGTGTTGGGTTTACAGGTAGCCAAAATTGGATAATTGTTAATATCTTTGTTATTACTAGTGTAATAAGAAAAATGTATAGAAGATAATATTTAGAGAATATAATTTTTAAAATAAGGAAACCAAATCCGGTATTTAAGCTTCATTTTCGTTATTTCTATGTATTCGTTAACGACTGAAATCGGCCGAATAGGAAGGAGCTTTGTAATACTTTATTTTATATATACTGGGAAACTTTCTTATATCTCCTTTTTTATTAGAGTTACAAAAAAAAAAAAAAAATCAAAATTCAAAGATGGAAAATGTGATTTGAAGGATGAACAAGAGCAACTCCCTCCTGAGCCAGACGACTCGATGACATAATCTATTCCTTATTTTTTTACTATTATTATTTTTTTTAATTATTTTTTTTAATAATAAAAAGTTGCCTTTCCTCTAATTTATTATTAATCTTCAACGCAATATAAAAAAATCCGCTCAGTTGTTACTAAGAGGCGGATTTTTTTAAACCTTTTTTAATGAATTATTAAGGAATGAAGATATTGAGGTTCTTTTCATTACATTTTATGAAAAATATTTGATGCGGCTTCAAAAATAGTTCGGAAACTCACATACACAAAAAATAAATAAATATGTGTGTTAAATGAGCGCGCGTGTGTGTGTGTTTGTGGGGGGGGGGGTGTGAGTGTGAGTGTTCGTCAACACAATACAAGTAACAGTTTTCAGTAATTCAAAATGATATTTAAAATACAAACCAAAAAGCTAAGTTTGTTATTGACTGTAGTCGGTCTGATGGGAGTGTTCCATGAAAAGTCAAGAAGGAGTGAACTAAAATTGAAAATTTTTTCAAAGCAGCAGACGTAATATTTAGTTTAGAGTAATTAAAATTAATATAGATTTAAACCAAATACACACGCTATCACTGCGCGATAAACAAGAATACACATTCGTACTTGGAAGATATTTTGCGAAAACGGACAAATAAATACCAGGATATTTGGGAGAAATGTCGTCGCCGAAACTACCATTCATTTAGTGGCTTCCATCGACGCAGTACGGCCTTTTGACTGTTTTTTTTTTTTTTTTTTTTTCCTTTCGTTTTTTTCATACCACTGATCTGCCCTTCCAGTCCGTAGGCCTTTTTTCTTCTTTTTTTTTTTTCTCGAGGTAGTGGCACTGAGGAAGGAGGGGTGGGGGTGTGGCTACCCCCTACCCCGGATATTTGCGAAGCGAGGCGAATATCCGCCCCCCCCCCCCCTTCCAAACCAGAAATAAAAATCGGTCCCTGCGGTTTCTTATGAACATTATAGTGACATCATCACCCGTGTGTTTTAAAGGTTATGTGCATCTTAAGTTTTCTGAATTCTCCCAATTGACCAAATGGAGAGTTTCATGGCCGAAGATATTATTATTAGATGATTTTAGTTGGGGTTCGGTCCAGGTAGATGTCAATTGACGTTCTTTGCTATGAAAAAATCAGACCAATTTATTATGAAATATTTCCCGAAAGGCAAAGAATAAGCAAAAGTCAATATAGACAATTATGACTTAGCTGTCGATATAAACAGTTCATGTTATCAACTGTTATGACATAACTTTTCTTTTATGTTTTATATTTGTCAGAAGACAAAAAAAAATTTACCTGGAATCTTACTTTTNTAAATCTTAATAATTTAATAGTAATTATTATATTATTAAATATTAATGCCAATTACTTTAATTTTATAATCCGATAATATATAAATAAAAAGTTAAGACATACTAAGAATTTCCTGCCAGCAATAGTTATTAGTTCCTGAGGGCTGATTCGATATCTAACGGCCACATAAACCACCTACCACCTCCTTACATAGGGTTTTATTTAATTAAAAAAAAAAAAAAGGTTAAGATGAGGCTTTCGATACTTTAGCATTTATTCCAAACACCCATGGCATAGGGCATGATTTTATTTCCCCATTAAGCCGCCCTAAGGCTGGACTGGAACCCGCACAACAATTTGAACCAGACTCAAGTCAATGTCCCATTATTCTTGTTAAAAAAAAAAAAAGAATTTGTCTCCTAAACTTTCCGACCCATGGTTCGAAAAGAAGTCCAATATAGCTCGAAATGAGAGAAGTAACAAGTTTTTTTGTTTTTTTTAATTTTTTTATATGGGAGGGTTTGCAAAACAGACTAATGAAAACGAGGCATAACTCCTAAGCTGCCACCTTAGCCATGGGCTGGCTTTTTTCTTAAATTAAAGGTATATCTCATAAAAAAAAAAATTTTTTTAGTTCACTTAATCATCATTTTTGTGAAATCATATTAAACAATGCGTAGGCCAATGAAAAGCAAGGAAATTCTTATAAATGAGCATTGTAATAACGAGATAGAATAAAATTTATGACCTAAATCGAAAAGAATCATTACATTAAAATAAATAAAGTCATTCAGCATTATTTGAAAATATAAATTTTTTTAAAAATTTTATTTTTTTTTATTGTTGTATATTATCCCACGTAAATTTTAAACGAATAAATGCAAGGGAATAAAAAAAAATCAAACTGTCCCAGCCACGGCTCGAAGCTGGATCTCCTGCTTGCCGGGTAAGCGCGTTATCCATTTACGCCACCGGGACAGCCGTGGGATAAAATAAAAACAAAAAAAAACTTATCTGGCAGTCCCGGTGGCGTAAATGGATAACGCGCTTGCCCAGTTAGCAGGAAATTCAGCTTCGAGCCCTGGCTGGGACAGTTAGATTTTTTATTCTATTCCCTTGCATTTAATCGTTTAAAATTGTTTAAGTAATTGAAATGTAATACAGGGTATGAAGTTAATACACTTTTTATTTATTTTTTAATTATTAGGAATAAATAAGAAATAATTTAAAAATTCTATAAAAAAAGAAAAAAAAAAAAAAAGAAAAAAAAAGACATATTCTATGGGAAGCCTGTTTTGGAATTAATAATAATTTCGAGATGAGAGAACCAGTTTGACAAGGGGTCGGAATATGCAATACTGGCGACATATTTATAATAATTTGGTCCATACCAACGAAATGTTTATTGTTTTTAATTTTACGCTGAAAATGCCAAGGAGGTATAAATATTTTAAGATGTTTTATGGATATTTTAAGTAAATGAAAATATAGAACTTCCTACTGTCCCCATATGGTTCTCTTCCTCATTCTAATCGTTCCAAATACAATTCAGGGTCATCGTTTCAAATTCACTTGTAAAAAATAAATATAAATTTAGATATTATATAGACAAATTTCGAGAAAGATAAAACTCATGAAATGTTCGGCTCTACGCATAAGAAATATCAGGTGTTACACAAGAATCGTCCAATAAATGTGTCTCAGAGAGGCGTAGAGTCGAAAAGTCATGGAGTCAATGAAGATTCTTGGACAGCTCTTTGTGAAATAATAATGAGAGGATTTCTTCATCTTAATCAATATTTTATTATAAAAATATTAATTTATTGAGACCCTATACTATCGCCATTATGCGAATTTCGATAAATAAGTTCGAAATCAATTACTGGTTCTGGGAAAGGTACAAATCAAGGTAGCCTCTTCATATTCTAGCTAATAGATAAAAATGTCATTTAATTAAACTTTTTTTTCTTTCCGAATACAAACAAATTTCGTATTTGAGTTTCCGTAACATTTTTACATCAAGAAAAAAATTACTTTACAAATGGAAGCTTGAAGATTCCATCTTTTGGAATTTAAAAAAAATCACATAAAATGGCTGTTTTAAAATGAGTTTTTTTTTTTTTTTTTTTTTCATTTTTAGCAAATAATGAGATATAAAGTACTTTTATTAAGTCATAAGGGTCAAAGACTCAATTGATATCAAATTTTAAATAAATAATAAAATATTTACAACAATTATTCATTTGTAAAAGATTAATTTTGACAGCAACCATTTTAATGAATGCTCTTAGATTTAAACTACCACTAGTCCATAAGCAGTTACAATTTAAATTTTTTTTTTTTTTTTTTTTGTTCTGAGTAATAGATCTTGAAGTCTAATGAGACCTAAAAAACCAGAAATTAGTGAATTGAAAAACAAATATGTAGTTGCGGACTCTATAAGGATTAAAACAAATTAATATTCAAAAAAAATAAATATCCAAGATGACCTGTTAAAAATATGGTAAAAGATTCATTAATGCTTGATATCAGTTATGTCGATTTTCATTGCTAAAAAAAATACTACATTTTTTTTTTTTTCATTACATATATATAATTTTATTAATATCTACTTAGAGAGTGGTGTCACTGGTCATCTCCTCTCCTTATGTGACTTTCATTAATGTCATTTATCTTCTATTATACATTGTTATCAAATTACAAAATGTTTTTATTTATTTTTAACATAATCTAATATATAAATCAAGGTTAAAAAAAAAAGTTTTCATAAGATATCTACCTATAGACCAAGTTAAATGATGGCTTACACCCAGCCTCCAGAGTTGTCATTTTCAGTTACTAACAAGTTTCCATCATATAGGCATTGCTAATTTAGCCGCCCTGGGCTCAGCTCTGCATTAGTGTTTATATTCACTATTGGATTTCTATTGTTAAAATCCAATTAAATAATATAACATTATTGTGAAGAGAGGATTGTCGGGAATTCGGACATGGTAGTAGAAGAATTAAAACTACTTTTTAACCAATGTTTTTTAGCCAATGTTTTGGACTTAATTTCAGGCCTTAATCAGGGATAAATATGAAAAAGAAACATACATAAATAATATAGAAAAATGTCTACATATGATAATATAACAATGAAAAATATATAATCGTGTGTAATTGATTATATAAAATAGATACTGAACCTATTGGAAAGAAAAAAAAGTTATTAATAAAATTCTAAGTGTAGCATACCTTATAGAGAGATGGTTAATTTGTGATAATAACATATTTATGTTTTGTAAACGGGAAAGCCTTTTGAAAAGAGGCATTTTCAGATTTGTCCATGTAGAAGNATATGTATATTTTAAAAAGTTTTAAACTCTCAACACATTTATTTTTCCCAAGGTTCTAATAAGCATGATTAGTTTTGAAATACGTTAGAATTAATATGCAAGGGGCACATTTAATCACCTATTTATCTTGCAGGACACGGAGTCATATCCTCATGATAAATTAAAAAAAAAAAAAAAAAAAAAATTTAAAAAACGCCAGTCCAGGGGGGATGGTAGAGGTCCGTGCGAAACTAAGAAAAAATCATCAAGACCTCACTACCTTCGTGTGAACCACATAAAAAAAAAGTAAAGGCTCTTTGCATAAGGGAGACACACGAATACCAAAGAGGAATAATTATAAGGGGTATTGTTTTTTAGGAAGACCTGTCTCTGGGTAGAGAAAGACGAAAAAACAAACGCAAGAACTTTTTTTTTCAGTAGTTTTTCATATGATTTTTTTTATTTTAATTGCAGCCCCTCTGACCCCTAGTGGGGGCCCAGATTTTTTTTTTTGCGAACCTGTTCTTTAGTAGGGGTGCCTCACCCCCGGGTATAGACCCCGCCCAACCCTCCAACAGAGGGTAGTTCTACCCAACAAAATGGCCGCTTACCCCCAACACACACTCACATACAATTAATTAACGGAATGTATTTGACGGTTAGGAGGCCGCCTCTGCTACTACTCAACAACAGATTAAAAAAAGTTTTTTTTTTTTTTTTTTTGGAGCTTTTTTTATTACTTTTATTTTTTTAAATGTATTTAAAGTTTGTGTATTCGCCTAGAGTAGAGAGATAAACAGAATTTCCCATACTATATATAAAAAATTAACCCAATATGATCTTTATCCAATTACTCTATGAAGGTTATAAATAAAGATTTGTTTTTAAATAAAATAAAATAAACTATTGTGGAATAATTTGCTTTGTTTTTTTTTCTTATTTTTCTTAAGTCCTTAGCGTGGATGAAGCTTTACGCATAAATTCCTTTTAGAGAACACTTTAGTATTCACTGCTAAATTAGAAGAAACCTTTTAAAGTTCAAGTAAAACATGGATCTCAAAGGAAAAAATGTCTCTTCAGATTAATAGCCTCTGGATAAATGGATTTAAAAAAAAAAAATTATATAGGCAATTTACTACATCCTTCAAAAATAAATGAAGTATTTTTTTTCTTCCCGCAGAAGAGAATAACATGCAGGATAGTATCATTCCCGATTATGTCTACCAACTAGTTCCACTTGTTAGTGTTTTGCTTTGTCTTCTGGAAAAAAAAAACAGACAAAAAAAAACAAGTGATGAATGAAAAAAAAAAGAAGAAAAACATATATAAGTAATTCACCGTAAGTGAATGTCTAGATGCGTGCATTGCATGGTATCCCGCCTAGTGCAACTAACTAACTACTTTCAAGACATGTCCTGGAAATACCATAAGAATAGCAAACTATTTAGGAAAACAGCAATACATCTGGGGTGAGTATGAAACATAAGGGTTTATAAATATTTAATTTGGTTGTGGTATTTTATCCCACGTAAATTTCAAACAATTAATGAGAGGCAGTAGAATATATAAAACTATCTGTCCCAGCCAGGACACGAACCTGGATCTCCTGCTATCCGGGCCGGTGTACTTGCCAGTTATACTACCAGGACGCCGTAAGTACACCGGCCCGAAAAGCAAGAGATCCAGGTTCGAGTCCTGGCTGGGACAGATAGTTTTTTATATTCTATTCCCTCTCATTAGTTGTTTGAAATTTACGTGGGATAAAATACCACAACCAAATTAAATATTTATAAAGAAAAAATTAAATATAGTAAATGATGAGAGTCGATAAAATGTATGACAATGTCAGCTCCCTCGAGTACAAGACGAAGTTCTCTCCTTTCTCGTGGGTTAGGCTCTTGCTAGTGTAGAGGGAATTGAATGAGACAACTAACGCGTCCTGGTGGTGTAATGGTTAAGCACGCCGGCCCGGATAGCAGGAGATCCAGGTTCGATTCCTGGCTGGGACAGATAGTTTTTTATATTCTATTCCCTCTCATTAATTGTTTCATAAGGGTTTATTTTTATTTAGTTTCGACATTTCAATTGTAGTATTTTACTAAGATAAGACTCGTGAGCCAAGTATGAAGTCTTTTCTATATTTATAAAACCTCTAAACCAGTGGTTCTCAAACTGTGGGTCGCGACCCCCAGGGGGGTCGCGTGGTGTGTCCAGGGGGGTCGCGGGATAAGGAGGAAAATCAAAAAAACAAATCAGTCATAGCTGTAGTTTTTATTAATAACAAAATTTATAGGCTACACAAATTTGTGACAACAATTTGTATTTATTTTTATTAGTTAATAGTATTTTTATGGATAAAACTTAGCCAATAGTGTTTTTTTTTTCATTTTTGTTTATATTTAAAAATAGGGGGGTCGCCGAAATACTAGGTCTAAAAAGGGGGTCGCAGTGGCAAAAAGTTTGAGAACCCCTGCTCTAAACTATATATTTTTTTTAAAAAAGTAAACATTCTATTGATATAATATGTTTTGGTCACTATTTTAAAAATAAGAAACTGAACTCGGTAATGGAGCTACACTTTACAAAACGTTAATAACATCGATTATGGCTGACACCGGTCGATGGGAAAGGTTGAGAGAAAGTTCAAAATTTATATATATAGATTTTTTATTACTAGAAAATGTAAGCAACGTAATTCTTTTTCAAAATGTATTTAACTACCCTTTTAACATTTAGGCACACAGAGGAAGGATTAAGTAATTTGTTATACAAAAAATGCAAATGGAGCCGGAAAAAAAATCTTGCTGCCTCAGCCGGGAATCGAACCCGGGTCTCTGCTGATCAGCATGGCTACCCGGAAAGTGGGAGACCCGGGTTCGATTCCCGGCTGAGGCAGCAAGATTTTTTTTCCGGCTCCCTTTGCATTTCTTGTAGAAAATTTAACGTGGGATTACACACCACAATTATTTCCATTATTTAATTAAGTAATTTGTTTAAAATATTTTCTTCTTCTTCACCCCTACCCCTCAACCATTCTCTAGTCAGTCATAGTGTTTCCTCACATATTATACTGATTACTCTTTGCAAGATAATATAAGTCATTAACTCCTATTTATATCCATCTTTTGTAATATACTAAGGTTAAGCAGCTCCTGCAATTATGGAATTTTTAAAAATCAAATAAGATTCAAAATAAAAAAGGAGGTTGAGGAATTAATCGAGAAAAAAAAACAAAAAAAAAACAATTGTGCTGCGCACAACTTAAATTTACTAAGCCTGTTTTTGTAAGTTGTGATGTCCAGAATTATAAGAATTCTGGTTCAATGTTAATAATAATAATAATGTCCAGTTACCAATATTTCAATTTCTTATTATCATGTAAAGTATTTTAACAGAAGAGTTAGACGAAGGGAATCTATTTTGAAAAACTACTAGTTTTCTCTATTTTATTTTACTTTTGTCTTTTTTTTTTTTTTAAATCTTATGTTTGTCGCATTAATTATTAAATTATTTTAATTATGTTTTCTTAATTAAATCTTCGTTTTAAAATCGAATGTATAGAAAAACGAAAATGTAAATTAAGGAGGAGAAAGTATTAGTTGGGTGAATGATTCTCACTAACAGTTTCTTTATTTTTGGAAGACAATATATGAATACATTTTTAAATATTGTATTTGTTGTGGTGTTTAATCCCACATTAATTTTATACAATAAATGCAAGGGAATAGAATTAAAAGGCTAGCCTCGGTGGTGTAATTAGTTAAACTGCCAGCCCGGTAAGCAGGTATGCGGGTTCGAGTCCCGTCTGAGGTAGTAAGATTTTTTTATTCTATTCCCTTTCATTTATTGTATAATGAATATATGAATACATTATCTGGAAAAAATCTTATGGACAGTCGTTTAGAGTTGTTCTGTGTAGTACACTTCAGCCCATGATAACTAATCGATCTTAAGTTAATAAGTGATATGATGTACCTCTATGGAAACTATTTCATTGAAGAATGGGATAATGGAGGAGTGGGAGCGAGGCACGAGCGTGGCTGAGGTCCTCTTCCATTCATGAAACGAGACGAGGCGGCCGTAGTACTCGACGAGCTGGTACGCTGAATGGGACCCCGGAGATCGTACAAAGGGCCCAGAAGAACCCCACGGAGACCGGTCATTTTCTCCGTCTGTCCGTCTGTTAGCGCCCCGATCCCCCCTTGAGTCCGCCCCCCCCCCCTCCAACAAAAACCCCCCGTAAAAACCTCGCGCCTGAGCCGTCACGAATATGTCGGACCCTGGGTGGAAGTTGAAGAAGCCCAAGGAAATTGGCCTCCATAAAGGATAAGCTGGAACGGTCTGGGGGAAGAAGCATCGTGTGGCTACCGGTGCATATCGGAACAATCTCTTCTTTCGACGTCTTACTTCTTCTCTCTCTCTCGACAGAGGGATCTCCCGCAGCGACCCCCTCTCATTTCAACATGAAATACACTGTTTTGTCGGTCCGCAATCTCCCACTTCCTGTACTTAGGGCTCCCTCGGGCAGAGCAGCAAGAAACAATGCGTCCCCGAGGTAGCCCTGCTTTCTTTGCGCGAGTTCCCGGCAGCCAATACCGCACGGCAGAGGAACACAAAATGTCAGACCTCAGTCGCGCAGGAACTGAGTAAACAGATTCCCCATGTTATATTAAGATGAATAAGGAAGCTGCATTGCTACCCGTACCCTCTGATACGTGCGCGCACCTCAAAGACGAAAAATACCATTTAAAAAGAGCAATTTGGAATCAGTGGCAACAAAGATGGGACAGAAGTTCAACGCGGCTGCGATCTATATCAACACAAGTCCGGACTTCGGTCCCATATGAAAAATTGCCAAAAAGAGGTGCAGTTGTCATGACGAAGATGCGAATAGGACATACTCTTCTAACCCACGGTTACCATCTAGTTGGTAGGCGACGACCCGCATGTGGCCTGTGTGACCATAATATGCGAGAGTCCCCAACTACAAACAACAAAGCAAATAAATAATCTAAAGGGTTATTATTTTTTCTACCACCAATGAATATAGAACTCTCATACCTTATATTCTCCGTCTTCATTGGTTTGTGTACAGAAACCAATGAAGACGGAGAATATAAGGTATGAGAACAAAGCAAATGTTTGGCTTAAAAGGGGATCCAAAGAAGATATTGCGAGAAAATAAAAATTTTAATAAGATGATTGAATATCTGAAACAGATCAAATTGTACCGAAATATATGAATCTATACACATACCTTACTTTTCTGTAATAAATTTAGTGATAGTTCTAAACATAAGTGATATTTTACTATTAAGAGAACTTAACTATTTTAATTTTATTGAATTTTATATTAACTTAGCAGGAATGTTTGTTCTTGCTTAAACGCTTAATTATACATTTTACTTAATTATGTATTGGCTTATTCAAATTTATGTAAAATATTTATCTAACAACCTGCGATAAAATTTCTATAATTATTTTTANTGTTCCAGAAAATTACCTTGGTACAGTACCCGAGGTTGTTATAAGCACATAGAATCCAGGATACTAACCGCATTATTGTGCATACAACAAATCAGAGAGTCGAGGAAACCTGTTTTTGAAGACCTTAACGTTTATTTATTTAGTAATTATTACTAGCTGTTAGTGGATTATTATTATTAGTTGGTTTAAAAACAAAGGATAACAATTATTCACATCAAGTTAAGCGCTAATTATCATCAGCAGTCGATGCGCACTATAAAATAAATAAATAAAATAAAAAGATGAACAAAAATGACGAATGATACATAATATGCCGGAGGAAACAAAAGAGAAAGGTATACTGGCAGGGAAGGAAGATGTGGAAATACCCAAATCTTTAAGGTGGGTTAAAAATAACTTCCTTAATAAGGTGTTGTTTTTTTTTTTGTAAAAAAATGTAATTAAAAATAAATTTTAGAAACATATTTGGGTTCCGAAATAATATCCAATACTTCACATTTTTTGTATGTTTTTTCTACAATTGCTGAGAGCTTTCAGGATCAATGATTATATCTTCGAAGCTTAGTCACCTATCATCAAAGTACAAAATAGTTTTAGTTGGTGCATAAATACAGTGCAGAAATTATTTGGTACTATGGTAATAGGTGACCGAGCTCCGAAGATGAAAGCACTGGTTCTTATCAATTGTAGAAAAATATTCAAAACATGCGAAGTATTCCATTGTCCTATATATCCTAATTGTCATCAACTTCGCTACCAGCGTAAATAAACAAATTAGATAAATATATTTTGCGCGTATTATGTTTTACAAACTTTCCCTTTACTCAAATAAAATCGAAGATATCAATATTCTAAATTTTGGCCATCTTCTCCCCCCCCCCCCCCCACCCATTCGTTTGATTTAAACCAAAATAGCTAATGAATCCGTATATTTTGCTAGTTATTGGAAGTTTATAATATCAGTTAGGTGAAAAAACAGGTCAACATCCTTTCCTCTTAGTCCTTAAATTGGAATTAAAATCCTTCCTTAAAGCTTCTTGGATTAGATTCGACCAACTCGAAGTACTGAGGATGAGATTGTGGCCTCGAAAGCGCACTAAATCGATTTAATAAAAAGGTAATAACAGTGAAGGTCCTTGACATGTTTCTTTTGTCCTTTTGAAATTATAAATTCGTTTAACAGAACAAAATAAAAATTTCAAATACTGAATTTGATTTCTATATTTAAAAAATAAGAGGGTTCGACCGACACTCAAAAAAACATTTTTGTACAAATCTTCCAAAATTTTGATTTTATTTTATTTTTTAATGTGATAGAATTTAATGTCGCAAAATTGTACATGTACACTTATTTTATTTAACACATTTTTTTCTTGACGATTTTGATAACTTATATTTTAAATTTTGATCTCCATATAAAGGGATTCCAGCCATTCAACGAACTAATTTAACTGTTTGCAAAAAAGTAAGTTTTAGTACTATATTTGGTTTCAATATTTTAAAAATTGCAGAGCACATACTGACCAATATATATATATATNTCCTTCCATGACCCTAAGTGGCTGAACAACAGAATATATATATATATACACGCACACACACGCACACATGCGCGCGTCTTTTTAGGATGGACAAAGATCTGACAAATATTTTTTTAAATGCGCAATATAACCGACGTTTAATTCCCTAGGGAAAATCTCGTAAAAATTAAATTTATTAAGATACAAATATAATCTAAAAGAAAGGATATTTCAATAAATAACTATTGAATATATATATATTCCCATTAATATTTATTTTTCACACAAACCTTTAGGACAAGTCTTCAGCAGGTATTAGTTGAGAAATGACACTGAGAGAAATACATCTAATCATATTTTAAATTATTTTAAAGATTTTGAAAACAATGCTCAAAAATGTATTTACAGAGAATACTAGCAAAATTGTATGGGCTCTAGGAACGTCTTATGAGCAAAATATATTCCACTCATTACACTAAGCAACCTTCACCGACAAGTGAAATTGATGTCAAAGAGGTTCGAGTTCCGAAATGGGGAAAAATTGGATCACAACAGAATGACCAGACTGTGCTGTTGTCAGAGCGATAGTGTGTCGGCATCGAGTGGTCTTCCCCCCACCCCGAGTTGTGACACTGATCTGAAGATAACGCAAGATGACCTCCCCCTCCCCGGATAGATAAGAACTATTTATTGGTGATGGAGTTGATAGAGATCACCATCTCTGAGGTTGAGTAATTGATAATACTATAAAATTATTAAAAAGATCTATAATTTGTCACCCCAACTTCCAAGTAAGTTTTATTTTAGACAAAAAACGATGATCTTTATATACAGAGTATCAACAAATCAAATGACCAAAGGAAGATGATAAAAAACTATTCAAAAATAAATAAATAAATAAATCTCCCCAGTTCAATCCCTAGTTTTTCACTCATTTTCAAGAAAACACTAAAAAAAACTTATTAAAATCGATTTTATAGGATAGGAGAAAATATATCTTTATATGAGTTAAGTTCAACAATTCAATTTTCAATCCTTTAAATATTAATACAAGGATACATAAAAAGTAATAAATAAAAATGAAATATACAATAATAAACGAAATTTCTATTTTATTACTGAATAAAATATGTTTTGGTTTCTTTCCTTAGTATTTTAATAAAAATGAAATTTTCACCGATGAAACATATTTAAATATATTTAATGATTCACAATCAATAGAAATTTCATTTTTATTAAAATACTTTGGAAAAAACAAATATTCAAACTTATTTAATTTAATTTATGAAATAATAGTTTTATAATTTTTTCATGCTTCTATTAATAAGTTATTACAAAGTACTTTAAGAGTTTTAATATATTCAAGAAAATTATAAATCATTACCGTTTCAGTTTCTATTTGTAATTTTAAGAACCTAATAAATTATGTATGAATCAATGACGTATGGAAATTTAAAAACATCAAACAAAAAATAATTGGTCATACGATACTATCTTTTAAAAAAAAGAAGTAATTTTGGCGAGAAAAAACTTCGAGAATTTATCAAATCACTTTTTTTTCTTCTGATTTATTTTTTGCCTAGTCTAGAGGTTGTTGGCGATAAGGCCCGCAGATTGGTACTATTTTATTCTAATACTCTCTAATGTGAATATGGATGTTCCAGAAAATTACCTTGGTACAGTACCCGAGGTTGTTATAAGCACATAGAATCCAGGATACTAACCGCATTATTGTGCATACAACAAATCAGAGAGTCGAGGAAACCTGTTTTTGAAGACCTTAACGTTATAAATAAATGTTTTTATTATTATTTATATTTAAGCGAAAAAATTAACTTAAATACGAATAAAATACAAAACTTAGAAAAAAAATGGAACATGGGCTGAATTAATTATAAAAAAACATGACAAATAAAATTATTCAACGCACAATATTGCGATATAAAATATTATTATGTATAATCATAATTCAAACTTTAAAACACATTTTTTCTCATTGATCATTACAATATAAGTTAAGCAGAGGATGATAAAGTAGCACCTGGACTACTAAAATGACGGACACTTATACATAATACTACATATGACCATAGAACATGTGGTTACTGTAACGTTTTTTTTTCCCCCTCCAAATGATAATTATAGCGAACACACTATAGATATACTGTTTATACTAATTATAAATGTATAATAAAGTGAGGTATAGTGCCATATTGAGCAAAAGGCAATGAAAGTATTATTTATTACAATTTAATGTATTATTTATCACATTTTATGTATTATTTATTATATAACTGCTGGAAAATATTGACGGCAAAGATGAAGAAGACGACCTTCCAGAGGCTAACTGGGTTATGCCAGGCGAGGTCAGACCACCGACCTACATTCTCTTAAGAGAATGTCCATTAGGAATGAAGAGGGTGGGGTTTTGTAATATTTTTTATATAAACGGGCAATATTTTTAATATGTAAAATTCGAGAAACAAAGTAGAGGAATAGCTGTTTTTATATCTTCATTTACCAATAAAAAGGGAATTTCCAACATTTCACTCTTTTCGTGGAAGAAAAATGGAGATTTATAAACAATTAATGAGAGGGAACAGAATAAAAAAATCTATCTGTCCTCACCAGGAATCGAACCTGGATCTCCTGCTATCCGGGCTGGTATGCTAAAACCATTACACCACAAGGACTAGCTAGTTATCTCATTCAATTCCTTTGGAGATTTATAAGTTGACTTTTACATTCTAAGATGGCTTAAAGAAAAAATAAAAGGATTGCTCATGCTTAAGCAAGATCTAAAAGAACTCTATAAACAAAAAAAAAATTTTGTTTTTGTGCCAATTTTAGTAGGTCGACAGCATTCTTTATACATACTTCAAAATAATTTTTTTTAAATTTAAACACAAGCAATCAAATCTTTTATTCATTGCATCCCCAAAATAATGAAGACAGCTATATTATTTTGAAATATTAACTTAGTTTGAGAAAGAATTGGTCGGATATTAGGTCTTGATATTTTAATAAATACAAACTAATTTGTAAACAAAAAAGTTTTTTTATTGTTGCCAAGGTTTCAGCCTAAATTTCAGGACTTCTTCAGGGCAATGGGGGTGAAAATATAAGTAATTGAGGTAAAAGTAATTATATCTTTAATATAATATTATGGCAAGCTCCTTAGTTCATTTTTTCACAAAAGTTAATAATTCAAATAATAAAAAATAAATAATTTCTACTACTTTAGATATTACTAGGTATAAAAATGTAGGTGCCCTGAATATTTTCGGCTTAGTATATATATAATTGTCAATCGACTGAATTGAAAGCGGGAAAAGTTTGTAACTCCCAAATCCGGCGCTAGGAGTTCAAATTACTCCCAGGGAAAACTTTTATGGAAAAATAAAATACCACCCAGTACCAAGGCTGTTCAGATCAGGGTGGGTACCAGTAGTTTGGGACCGGCCCGACTCTATAATTTACATTTTTAAATATCGTCCTTAGTAAATATTTTTGTAAAAATTATAGATGATGTAAATATTAGAAAATTGCATTTATCAACTATTAAGTGGTATATACTTTTCCATGACGCTAATAACAAAAAAAAATATAATGAATTTAAATTTTTATCTCCCTCATCATGCAATTTTAGTTCCTAAATGCCCGAACGATTTTCAAAAATATATTAAAATACTGAATTTAGTTACTTTACTTTAAAAATTTCATATAGATTTTACAACGCTAAGCGCATAAAGTAATATATATATAAATATATAATCATTTTAAATCAGCTATATTTTAAACTTTTCTGATATTGGTCAGGGGAAATGTACAGAAATTAAAGAAAAAAAAAACTTTCTTCGAGTTACCAACGTGAATAACTTGATTCCCTTTGAAGAATTGATCTGAAAGTGAAGTGTTAAGAGGTTTGAGGCGTCGTGACGCAATGGTTCCGCACTGAATGCAGGGTGCCCATTGAGAAGAGATTGCTCGACCACTTATGTCCCTCAGGAGCCGAACTGAATGGACTACCCCCTCTCCCCCCGGTGACTGATGAATGAAGGGGTGATGTGTGGATTTCTGGCCTATTTACTGCGTCACGTACAGCCCCCTGGAGCCCTCCTCTTCGAGGATCTCTGGAGGAAGCCCCTGGGATGTGTGCTGGGATTTCGGCAGAGCCGGGACGACGATTTAGGTCCCATGTGCCAACCTGTTTATGAAAACAGTGTGTCACACACATAACGACTATTTACTTGACATTTTTTTACTTTATCCCAAGTACCCATTGTACAATAACGAAAGTTGGGAAATACCACTAAAATGGGTAAAAAAGAAAATAAGGTTCAATATTAAAAATGCATAAAATGATATTCTAGACCTTCTTAGATGATTTTAGTTGTGGTTCGGTCAAAGTAGATCCAAAAAACACAAATTTATCAAAAGTGTATTTTTTAATAGATTATCTGCCAACGTTTCGGCTTACAATGTAAGCCGAAACGTTGGCAGATAATCCTTCATTAAAAAAATACATTTTTTTAATTTGTGTTTTTTTGGATCTACCTCGACCGAACCCCAACTAAAATCATCTTAGAATAATATCTACGGTCAACAAACTCTCCTTTTGTACCTTTTATTTCATTCATTGCCTTAGAAATTTTGGAGGAGCAAAGGTTCGTTGGACACAAGAGACCTGTTTTTGGTCCAAAATTGAAAAGCAGTAGCCCAAAACTGAGATGAATGGTGGAGGCTGAAGAAGTAGGTCAGGACTATGGCCTGAAGCGCCAATCAAAAGGTAGTGAAATGTAATTTTATAAGAAACTACACGACATTAAATAGAATAAATACATAAAATATACACTGCCGGACAAAATTAAAGGATCACTTACAAATATTTATATTATTATTACATAAGAGATGAAAATAGAAATTCCATTGCCCCAGACTGGACTTTGTGTTGTATCTTATCCAGTTAATCCTG
>KZ809292.1:83752-104290 GCA_000696205.2 Oncopeltus fasciatus | reverse complement strand
TAATTATATTAAATTATAACTTTTTTAATTAAGGTTATTTATTACAAATATTATTTTAATCTTAAAGTTTTATTTAAATATTTTTAGCAATTTGAATGAAGTAAGGAAAGGTTAGACGGTTTATATATTTCCATTTAAAATCTATAAAGCAAAGGGCCTAATTCAAATTTATTAATTAGTTATAAATAATTAGTCCTAATACAATGATCTGCCTTTCACCCGTTGTTCACAGTGCGGCTTCGCCTTAAAGTCGAGGCTCGGTAAGCCACAGAAGTAATACTTTGAACGTGTTTTAGAACTGTTAATCGAAGAACTGCTAATCGATAGGTCTCGTCACTCGCTGCCTAGATTTTCTCTGAAACCTCTACTTGACAATGGGAAGTGAGGCAATGAGCCAATTGGCGAACTAAATTATGACGTCAGAAGCCATTCAATATGGACGATACTTGTCCAGGAGTACAAACATAATCGCACTTAACATGCAATTAACTATAATAAACAGTCTGTGTGTAAGGTTCCTTCTGTTTTTTAATAAGGATGTCAAAGTACGGAAGTTTAATGTCTTCTTGAGCTTCTATTGTAAATTACAGGAGAGAATGATAAGGCATAGACGCTTGACTTACCCGGGGAAAAATTCTTAGGAACATTTCATGTTCTACACCTTTCCTATTTAGTTCCTTTTAACTATTGGTGTACACTTCAAGGTCAATTATATCCTCTCTGTCTTCAAGAAAAGTTTTAATTGAAGTTTAAAAGATTTAAAAATGACATAATATATATATACACACACACATACATACATATATATGTATATATANTTAACTAAAAGAAAAGAACTGTTTTTTCTTAAAAACTGAAAAATAAAAGACTTATAAATAAACTTTTAGTAAGAAAATAATTTTTACCTATATTATTAAAATTTTGTTTTCTTGAAAAATCTAAAAGAACCAAACAACAGAAAAATAAAATTTAAATAATTAATTAATTGTGGTATGTAATCCCATGCTAAATTATTTACAAGACATGCGCAGGGAGGAAGAAAAAAATCTTACTACTTCCCGGCTGAGGTAGTAAGATGTTTTCTCTGTCTTCCTGTGCATTTCTTGTAAATAACCTTAATAAAGTCTAACAATTTTTAGTGCAAGGGAACAGAATAAAAAATTTTTTTTAGTTTCCTTGCACTGAAAATAGTTCAAATTTACCTGGGATTAAATACCACAAAAAGAATAATATTTAGGGAATTAATAAAGTCTAGTTTACTTTTCTAAGGAACTACCCTTCTAAAAGATTAGCTTCCGGAGGGTGAGAATGGGTGTGGGGAGGGTGGATTCATTGGGGCTCTGCCGAAGAGAGTTTCTTCCCTCTCGCGAGAGTTCGTGTGTATACTCGTGCAGGCCTATATCCGTGTGGGTCTGTTTACACGTGGCTACGTGACCTGACAGCTGGAGTACTCAGGCAGAGCTACGACTGAAAATGGCGGAATTCCCCAACACTACCTCTTATTAATTATTTTTAATATAATAAACTTCTAACCGCTAATATTTCACATGTTAGCTGACATAACTGAGAACGGTCTTTAAAATGCGAGGTATCTTTCAAAAAAATCGTAAGATCGTTAGATAACAGAGATCGAGACTTACACCCCTCTCAGCCTACATTAATGGGCGAGTAGTGTTTGGAAATGGCACAGTTAAATAAGAAGACATGTTTTTTGTTCAAATAAATGTAAAAATACTGACAATAATAAGATTGATAGTTCTAACTATAAACAAATAAGGGTTTCTTCATATAGATCACAAAAAACGCACAAAAGCATCTTTGAGTGAAAGGAAAAGCTACCACGCAGTGGCCACACATAACAACAACAACAATTGCCCAAGTGCATCATTCATTATGAGTTCTGAAACCCGGAAACAATTCAAAACAAATTTCCTGATGAAGGCAGAGTGTCTGTTAGAGCGACCGACCTAGAGCCTTCAATCAATTCATTGGAGGGTGAGAGGTATACTTTGCCCGCAAAGCAGCTGGGACAGTTTTGTCTTCATTTAATGGTTCTTCTCGTAGAACCTATTCTTTCCTTAGAAGGACCAAAACGAATTTTAAAATGAATAAAATTTCTCTACAAACTAATAAACTCGTAAGAAATGTATCTGCGTTTAACCGTTGTTGAGGTTTCAAGCTGCAGTCTTGTGGAGTTGCTCAGTAAGAATAGTTCAAAAGGAAAGCGGTGGTTCATCAATTTTTTTTCAATAAATCGTGGTTTTTGAGTGATTCCAAAAACGTTTTACATCGAATGAACTACGCTGATACTGGACTTCAGATATTTGTTGTTCATAGGTTAGGCGAGATAAGGGAGTATAGTGATGCTAAGCATTGGAGATAGCACCTTAGTTCGGAAAACCCCGACAGCACCCACTGCCAGCCAAATAGCTGGCTCATTGGCCACGAATTTATGGAGAAGAGAGAACAAGAATGGTCTCGCTGGGAAAGTTCTCCTTCCAAACCCGACATCACAAATAATTCTGAGATTTTCGGAAGGAAACAGCTTACCCGACGTTCGGAGGTCCTCAAACTTTCTTCTTGCTGCGGGCTGGATCTTGAGTTACAGAAACCTACCCACCAATGAAAACCTAAATTTGAGAACGTTTGTACAATACATTGGCTGCTTCTGCAGTATCTTGCCGATTATTTTTCGAGACGTTGTTCAAATGAATATTTGTCTGGCTCAATTAAGAAGACCAGATGATTCGGCGAAAAGCAACCTATCTCTACCGAGCTACTGGTATTTGTCGAGGACAGAAAGGTGAGTGGCGTCCATGAAGAATTATTACCACCTTCTCCGGTATGTGACAGTCGTGTTCGCGTTGTGGAGTAGAAAACCAGAAATATAACATATGATTTTATAATGATAGTTTTTTTGTTTTTTTTTGTTTAGTTAATAAGTTCAAGGAAGTATACAGAGTTGATTAAAGTTAGTCGAATGTTTTAGATTTGAAGAAAGCACACACTGAAACAAGTGTTTTGTATTTGATGATTATAGAGATCTTAGAAGCTTGAAATGTCTTCATTAAGGTAAAAATATAATGAAATATATATAATAATTTTGGGTACTAGTGATTTATTGCTTTTCTATATGGCACTGTAATATTTCATTGTACTGTGTGACATGAAATTTATGTTTAGTTTATCTCAAAAACAATTACGTTTTATAGTAAACACACACATTTAAGTATACCGAGGAGGATTCCAGTAAGTTCTGTCTCGGGAATGTGGTTGCTAGGCAATTCTAGGTAAAAACGATGGTCGTTATACCGCCAAGATTACAGAGCTTACATTATAAAACTGTTGAAAAAAATAGTATACATACAGAAGCTAAACTAACCTATAACAGTTGCAAAGATAGCAGAAGGATAGTAAAGTAGTACAAACTGCTGGCGTAATAAGCTGATACACAAGCTGGGAGGCAGGGTACACACAGAGAAGTCTCAACCTCTCTTACCCTCTTGTGCTGGATCCGAAGGAGATGGCTGGCTGAAGACAGTGAAGATTGCTTGAGGAGCATTAGGTATGCTCACAAACTGAGGAGTAGAGAGGACAGAACAGATCGACGCAGGATTCCAGTTCGGCGGCCAGACCAAACCAGAGGACATCGTCGATCGCAGATTGAAAACCAGAAATTGTAGGCAGGAATTTCAAGGGGTTGCAGTATCTATTCCTGAAAGAAGGTCAAAGTTGTCTAAGAAAGGAGGAGTGATTGCCGAAGGTAGAGAGGAAATTGCAAGTGGAATTGGAAGTACAGGAGGCAAATAAGTGCAGAGGACGATTTTGGATCCAGATAAAATAGACAGGATTAGAGGATATTGGATTGGGATTATATTGAATCCAAAGTCACGTCTCTCAGAGTAATACAAAATGAGCTCAGAAGAGGATTCTCATTATAGATCCTTTGAGGAGGTTTGCTATTTGCTTTTCCCTAGCTTAATTTATGACAGACTTTGAAACATAATTTGATTCAATAACCATTCCTAAATCATAAAGTTGCCTTTAAAAGAAGGAATACTTCCTTGTCAAATCGCTAGGGGTTAATAAATCCTTATTCTTTCGCCATCTATAGAAGTAACCGTACTTTCATCATTTACCCAGAGAGTAGGCGAATAAATACATTTACCATATTCTAGCGCTGTTTAGCATAAGACATTTGTTATTCCATCCTATATGCTTCATAATACTGACATAAATTCAAAAGTAAACTGTAATGAAATAAAGCTTACTAAATCCTTTGTGAAAACGTTTGGTATTATATTTATAATAGCATTATACTAAATAGGGCCAGTTTAGTTTCAAATTTACAAAATATTAAAAATAAATTAAATTTTATGGGAATCTGAAACAATTTAGCTCATAGTAATGCATATCATTAAAAATAAATCATTTCTGTTCTAATAGAGAGATCTTGGTCGTCTTAATACTGTAAATGTGAGTCACTAAGGAAGATAACTGAGGTAGAATCTCTTCAGTAAAGTAATGAGGGAGACAGTTAATTCCGCTGAAAGTTCCCAGCGTTATCTATAGGTAAGATGGAAGTAAGATCCTCGACTGTGCAAATTTAAAAGATCTCTGATAACAACTCCAAACTCCCTACATTAATATTAATGTAGAAAGGACTTTCTTCTCCTCGTCCTTCTTCTGGATCCTTCGAGACTTCTTAGTTCTTTAGTCACATCTTTCTTCAATATATCTTCACTCTTTGAAGTGGTATTTATTCACCTCCCCCCCATATCTAATCCCTAATCGACAAACCCTATCTCTCACGTAAATCGCAGTGGCTCTAACACAGCAGAAGAGGTCGATTGCAAGTCCTGCTCGACTTAGGCGGACGACATCTCATATGCATCTCACATATACACCTTGGAGCCCACACAAATGTTTATAGCCTTGATAGCCAACGTCAGCTGTGAAGGACTGTTGTCAATGATGTACAGGAACCTCACCATAATGACAAAACTTTCCCACACTACAATACCCGGTATGTTCATTTAAATATTTCCATCCATTATTCGATTGATTAGGAAAACAGGAAATATCTCATCTTAAATAGTACATCAGCGTAATTATCCGTAAAAAATGCATCTATCCTTCGATAAAAGTATACTTCTGGCTAGTGCATTATTCTCCGACTACGTTTAAGCAAGTATAGTAAATAAATACAATTTTCGGATCGAGTTGAATCTCATATAGGAAAAGTCAACAAAAATATTTAATGGAAATTTTGAAATAAAGTAAAATTACAAAACTCTCATTAGCTTGAAAGTAGAAAAGTGAACATTGATGACTAAAATTTCTAGTAATAATCTTGATATTCTACAGCCCATTTAGAAGCATTAAATTGACTCATTTGGGAGTCTTGCTACTATTAAAATTACATTTACATATTAAAAACACATGTAAATAAAAAGCTCATTATGTTTTAGCTTTCTTATATTTATATTTTACATTATTTATTCAAGAGGTTTGGACAGAACTTTTTTTTTTTAATTCAAATTTATGGTATCCATTAAAAATACTAGATAAAATAGATAATAAAAAATAATTCTTTCTCATAAGAGATCAATTGAGTGGGGGGCAGTTCAGAGGAATACTAAATTTACTAACGCAGTATATTCGTTTTTATTTATTTTATTTGTTACGAAAAAGATAATATATCTTGTGCAAAATTTCATCACATAATCTTTATTTTCTCTAACTTTTTGAAGAAGAACGTTTAATAAGGTAGATATTTACGAATATAGTTATGAGCTGGATTAGTCTAGAGCCAGTTAAGTAATCATGATATGAGGGACATATATATATATATATATATATATATATGTATATATATATAGGGACATATANTTTTTTTAGCTAACTTGAGCGCCGATAGCGGATTACTCAAAATATCTGTTGCCTTCATTTTTTCGGTTAGCTTGCTTGTCCAACTGTTTGTATTTATTACTTGAGCAGCGGGGTAGTACGTATTATATCTATCTGAGAATACATTGCTGTCAACATTATTAAATTTAGATTTCAAGATGTCTTCAAAATGGGCAGCCCATGAATCCAAAACCAGCTGCACATCGCCAGTATGCACTACATTATTATTGCGATAAATATGTACATTTGATAAGAAGTTCTCAATCATTCTTCAAACAAACCCCAATAAAATATCCTCTCTACTTATCATGTTTCGTTTGCTTCACACCACCAAGCTTCCTCCACCACACTTATCTCTTCTTCTTCTGTACGATATAGGAGCACTCCTCCAAAAATTATATGGTATTGTCCTCTAGTATTTTTCTCATTGTTTTTTACTTTAATGACAAAGACACATTCCTCATCCAACAATTAGTGCAAGGGAATAGAATAAAAAATCTATCTGTCCCAGCCAGGAATCGAACCTGGATCTCCTGCTATCCGGGCCGGTGTGTGAAGCCATTACACCACCGGGACGAGCTAGATAACTCATTAAATTCCCAACACACTAGTGAGAGCCTAACCCACGAGTAAGACGAATACATCTTGTCTAGCTATTTATCGACTCTCGTTATTTACTTTTTTAATTTTCATTTATAAATATTCGTTTAGTTGTGGTCTATTATTATGCAACATCTGTCTCATCACAATTCTAGTGATACACAAGCTGGGAGGCAGGGTACACACAGAGAAGTCTCAACCTCTCTTACCCTCTTGTGCTGGATCCGAAGGAGATGGCTGGCTGAAGACAGTGAAGATTGCTTGAGGAGCATTAGGTATGCTCACAAACTGAGGAGTAGAGAGGACAGAACAGATCGACGCAGGATTCCAGTTCGGCGGCCAGACCAAACCAGAGGACATCGTCGNCCCCCCCCCCCCCTCCGCCTGTAGCCAAGCTGTATATTTTACTTAATAATTTCCATTTTATTTTAATATTTTGACAGACATATGCTCCTTACAAAGGAAAACGCGTTCTGTGATTACTACTATTTCAGTCGACCCCATTGGCTCAGTGCAGACATATGCTCCTTACAAAGGAAAACGCGTTCTGTGATTACTACTATTTCTGTCGACCCCATTGGCTCGGTGCTGACATTTTCAAACTCACTGTGGCTCCTCTATGAATCGAACCTTCTGCTCTTGAGAAATGGTTCTTGGGAAGTCTTTCCTGGCTCGGAGAACAATATCTTAATTATGAGGGATGGGGGTGTTCCCTCAGTCGAAGATATATCCAGAAGTTTGAGGAAACTTCTCCCATTTCCTCTGGAAGCGGTTGTGCTCCAATAGAACACATCTTGGTGCAAGTCCTGCAAATTATCTCTGCAGAAAGAATTACGAGATCTCTCCCAATAAGCGCGGATTGCAAACGACAAGTCATTTAAACTGCTCCTCAACAACTGTTGTCGCTGGCCAGAACTTCCTCACAGACTCTACTCATTCTCAGTGGAAAATGTCCGTCTGTTTAGATAGTGCCTTCTTTCTGCTCATGGTATCTGTGTATTTCAATGGAGCCGTAATAAATCTTAAGTTTTAGAAAAATCAACATAAAATTATTAACGCACAACTAATATTTAAAAAAAGAAGTGTTTTGTGGCTACATAAACGATTCACTGAATACTACTGGGCTCTATAAAATAGATATTCATGTTAATTGCAACAATTCCTCCAACAGAAACACGTGATCTTCCTTCCTGATGAGGTGTGTGGTCAGCATACTTCCGCATAAAGAACGCCAGTTATGAGTCTAATGCCCTTAACACTGGACCACCGTTCTTTCCAGACCAGCAAGTAAATTCAAATGTATAACTCTCTGGTTACGTTTTGAAATCTCTGAGGAAAATTGTCAACAATATATCTTAATGCTTATTGGAATTGAGTGACAGTTCTAATGATAGATAAATCAATCCTTAATTTTACAATACATTTTTANACCAACATATATATATATATATATATATATATATATATATATATATATATATATATATATATATATATATATATATATATATATATATATATATATATATATATATATATATATATATATATATATATATATATGTGTGTGTGTGTGTGTGTATGAGACCATATTCTAACATCTGCAACTACCTACTGGTTGACAAAGGAATTTAAATCATTTATGATTTTTTGTTTTGTTTTTTAAATTCTTGTAATGTATTCACTCATACTAGGAGCATTAACAGTACAGAGATGACACCCAAATCCTGAATTTTGTTGTACACTTACTTACAGATGGTTGTACTTACAAGAACAGTTCAGTGGAAGAAGTAGCCCCGGCCAAAACTGTGACTGAGACTGAAGGAAATTCAGAGAAACGGAACAACACAGAGGAAGGTAACGAAAGTCCTTGGTTATCTGCGCTGCTTGGAGGAGGAAGTCGTGAATTATCAGGTACTATCCCGGATTATCAGTCGCACTTCATCGACGGAATAGGTTATCGCTGATCGGTCCCCAGAAGTGCATTAAGCACCTTAATCCCTCGTTTCATTTTTCTTATTTTAAGAACAGTAGTTTTTTATTTCCAGCCAAAAGTAGCTCTCACAGAAAAGCGCCCACTTTCTGCATTCGATAGCAAATCTCATTTCCAAAAACTTACGAGGGAATCTCGGACAAACCCTCCTAAATATACCGCAATACGCCAGTAGCAAGTTCTAGTCACCGGTGGATGACGTCACATATCCCTCCCCTGACGTTGGCTAGTCAGCAACCACCCAAGAACATCACAGCTCACAGAGACTTCACCATTCCTCGCCACTATCTCCTTCAGTGTACTTTCCGACGTACACTCCACCCTCCATCCCCACGATGTTTACTAAAGCCCCCCCCCCTCCTATATTTGTTAAAAACATGTGGCATTTGTGGCTTTACGAGGAAACAGCTCGTTGCAATCTGCTTGTAGTAGTAATAGGAAACCTGCACCACTCTGGCGAACGACAGCAACAGCTGTTATACTTTCAGCGTCAGTAGTGAAAAACATTCCTAATGTCGTTAGCTATGGAACTGGGAAGACAAGTTCCCCCTATCTTTGTTTGTCCTTAATTAACACTAACACTTAAACCAAATAGCCGCTTGGTTTATATAAGTGGAGTATAGGAAGATAACAGTTCTGTCCACTTTCACTCTCTGGATTAAGATTCCTCTCCACATATTCTTCGATCAAATACCTATTGACCAATCCGACTCCATAAGATACCTGGATTTCTTCATGGAACCAGTGAAGAACACATGAAGCAGAATATACGAGATTTATACAGATACTGAGAGCTGTTTAAGTCTACTCGAAAGGAGATCGAACTCATTAATACAAATGTAAATAAAGACTAAACACTTCTCGAACCTCTTTGGACATACAGTGTAGACCTTCGAGGCTCACAAACGTCTCTCTAATTACCAGCGTATTCTATAGTATTTCCATTCTGAAGTTCTAGAGCAGTTTTAAATGTTCTCAGTTATGTATCCAACGTCACCCTGCACAATATTCTTCAAATTGACCTTCTCATGTCTCTAAACTCCTTCTCGTGTCTCCAAAGCCCGTACTTAGTTCCCATAAGTTCCCACAATACACAATACATTTCTAAACCAAACCTGAAACAACTAAAATGAAGATGGCCCATGATCAACTCACAATAGAAGAAATATGTTGATTTTTTTATTCAATTTTTTCCGTTTTGTTCTTTATTCTTACTACTTCTTTACTAACTTTCTATCATTCTATTTCATAAATTTATATTCTATATATTATTTATATTCTAATAGAACAATAATTTGGGATTATTTACAATAGAACAAGTACAAAATTATTATTATTATTATATACAGTAGTAATACATTTTGTAAAAATTAATTCCCTTAGAAGAGAAAAGCGGATGCTTATAAAACGGATAAATCGTTATCAGTTAAATATTTTGAACTTACATTTTAAAGAATGGTTATTAAACTTTTTTTCGTTTATTTTTATTTACAATTTGAAGAAAACAAGTTTTGTTTTACTATTTTGTTTTATTTCGATTCAGTTTTCACTGTAAGGAGAATCGCCCATAGGTGCGTAATGAGTAGTCGTTTTATATATAATATTTGTAATTTTATAATTCCTAATGACTTATCTCAGATGAAAACTTCTAGTTACATAACTAAGTCAGCTGATTCCATCTATATTGTCATTTTGGAGTTATTGGCTTATCTCAGAGAATATAGTTCCAGGGATTATTTCTCTACGCAAATATTGTATCTTCTCATTGTTTACACTAAATTTGCATATTATTATTTAATCTCGGAGCTATTTCGGAGTAAGATAGACCATCGCCTCAGGAAATAGGGGCAGAAAGAAAAATATTTTATTTTAATTTAAAAAGTTAATTTACATTCTGGTAGAACTGATATGGATATCATTCGATCGGAACGTCAGTACTTTCCAGAAATAATCTTTAAGATGAAATAATCCGTAGATTCACAGTAAAAGTTTTATAGCGCCCTTAAAGTAATAAATACATGTCAAAGGATGTTATGTTAACACAATAAACAATTTCTTACAAGCTGCAATCCAACCAAAGTCTGATAGAGTTCTGTTTCCCAATCGTTCTAATAACAATATTGAAGTTTTTATTAACTGAACACTTCCCCACAAGACGGATACTTACTCTTTGCCGAAGAACAAAAAGTCCTTGTTTGATAATGGCTGTTTCAGACATTGCAAACACAGCACAATCCATATTGGATTCGGATAGTATCATGAATTGCTTGTATTCGGAGAAGTTGACTACAGCTGTTGGAATAGAAGTTTGAAAGAAGTTTGCCTTAAGGCTGTACCCCGCATGAGACAAGGGCGCCAGAGCGTCACCTGCGACTCGGCGAGTGTCTGAGCAACAGGTAGGCAGTTTCTTGGGGCAGAGGGTTGGAGTTTTCTACTTCATCCCTTGTCGTCATGCAGACTCTTGTCCTTCAGACAACCAGAGGTAACCCACTCTCAGGACATGGTATCCCACATCTCCCCCCTCCTTCAAAGTTACAACGAATTATTGAGGTTTTTGGTTTTATAAAGAAATATAAGATTTAGAAATCGTGGACTAGTGAAGTAGTGCATAATAACTGATCTATAAGTTATTTTTGCCATTTTATTCCCCAAATAATAACACTACAGAATCTGGCTGAAATAACTAACTAAAACTAATGTCGTCCCTATTAAGCTAGAATTATTACTTTAAATTAATTTGTTTGCTTTATATTACTTATAGACTGTATTTTACATCTTGATATTAAAAATTGAGGAGTTTCCTGAAAACTTTTGAGTTTCCGAATTTGGAATACAGCATAAACGTAAACGCAATATCTATATCCATGATTAGAAATCCCTAATTGTTATTATTTTTTGATTGCTGACTAGGTCATTAAAAAAACTTAAAACTTCTTTAAAAGTGTATAATTCTGTGGCTCCAGCAACGCCTCCTTAACTTAATATTTCTGGATTATAGTTCTTGAGTACTTGATAAAACTTCCTCGCTGCACTTTTAATTCACTTGGGTATGTTTTTTTTGTGTGTGTGTTTCTTTGAAATTAAACCTCTCTTTAAAGATTTTTTCTCTTTTAAACATCTTTTAATCATTACTGAAATGCTAAAATCTAATATGTCTGTTTATCCAAGTTCTCCTGAGGAGCTCTAAGATCACTGCTTCCATTATTCAGGATTCACCCAGGGTGAAAATATACTATAATTATATCATGGAATCATAATAAGAAAAAAGTAGAAAGTTAAAGTCAAACTTTTTCGTGGAAATTTAAGCGTATACATTGGGCGCAGGTTTATTTAGCTGAAAGAAAAAAAGTTGATGGTTTTCCAAAATTAACTACAGAATTTATAATTATCAAGTCTTCAAGAACACAATCGAACAATAAATGCTTCCTTACGCTTTCAGGAATAAAGTACTATGTGAAGAAACCATTCAAAATACGATTTAGCATGATTTATTGCAGTTAATATACTTTTGCTTAAATGCCTTTAAAGAATGCATTTTAAAAAATGGGTTCTCTCACTGAATATTAAAATTTTATTTTAAAGCTAGATATAATATATATAATCTATCACCGTGCCTACTCACTTATCTATATATGAACTAGCTGAAAATATTAACTGAATATCATTATAACATTGTCCGGAACTAAATTAACAAATACTCTTTGTACTCTTAATATAAATAATATATTTTTTATTCCAAGTGGTTGAGTGTTTCACTTAAGTCGGTAAATGTTTCTCTAGAGAGCTGTGAATCAGAGTGTCGTGAGTGTTGAGTTGTAGGGCGCAGGCAGGATTACATGATACAATGGAGATACATGGTGTAGGGGTGTAAAATTCAAGGGAGCGGAAGGGGGGCGAGAGCCAGCCCCACGCAAAGCTTTATTAATGTGAGCCACCCTTATCTCCAGCTTTTCCTATTATTATCTTCATGGAGACGTAGAATCCCTAGAGTTGAAGATACTTACTGAAGTGGATGGGCATTTTTTTTTTTCTCGATTTTGAATTTATTCAATTTACACAACTAAAGTACAAGTAGTAGTCAGAAGATACCAATCCAATGTTAATCCAACATTTTAGCTACAATTATGACTTTTTCATTCCATAAATCACCTAAATTACAAACTTTTAAAAGACGGAACCAAAATTAATAAATTCAGAACTTTTAATTTTTAGGAACCTAAATTGTTTTTGTAAAATTTTTTATTTGACTTAATACATAACAATATGGCAATTTAAAATTAATAATAATAATAACATAATACAAAGCTTGAAAATACAGGTTACCTAGATTAATTCATTCACAGAGAATACATTACAAAAAATGGGTTCATTAAAAGAAACCCACAGATAAAATGAGAAGATTAACCATTTCAGTTCAGCCTCTGCCATTTTTGCCGCACGATTTATATTATATTTTTGTACTCATCTGAAAGATTTTGAAAAAATATAATCACTTTTATTATGCAATAGAAGTATATTTTAGCAGATTTTCGTATGAACAGATCTTCACTAATCCTACAGAGAAAAAAAACAAAAAGATGGTCCGTTCAAAATAACGTATATACATTTGTCTGTACGCACTCTAGTGCTCGAAATTTGTAAAATAGTGTAAATTTAAAAAAAGGATATTGAAGCTTATTTTTGTTAGCTTCTAGATTAGTTCGTTAATTGTTAATCTCGGTCATCGGGTAAGAAGTGTTTATGGGATGCACAACATTTAAAATATTGATATCTTTGCTATTACAACGGGGCCCATCAAGAGAAGGGATGTGAAGAATAGAAGGGGTAGGATGGAGGGGGGTGTTATCCTCCCTACAAGACCTTATTAATGAGAGCTCTTCTCGGCCTTATCTCCTTCTCCTCTGCACTATCTTTATCTGAGACACAGAAAAAGAGCAGGGAACACTCCCTTATCATCTATTGTACTCTTTTTCTGGCTTTATTTTATATTTATAATATACCAACAGATTTTTCTAACTAGCTAAATTACCTTAAACAATAAATATTTGTTGTTTTTCTCATCAAATTTGTAGATATAATACAAAAGTAATAAATAACTAGGACTATCACTAATATTTACAATACTGTTAAATATATTGAGAAGATAAAATAGTTATACAATGATCCCGGAACGAAAATAATGTAGATATAATGTTTAATATACTTTTTTCTTAAATTCATTTATCATTGAAATAAGTACAACCAGGAGTAAGATCAATAGGTACTTGACTACTAAATACTTATACTAAATTGATACTTGACATCTGGGAATACGGTTACCTTAAATCCTATTAACTTAAATATGCCTTAAATACTAAAATCGTATAGCATATTCACTACTTGGCACATTACAACCATCTAAAAATACGAAACCCGCAATAAATTTTCAAGTAAATTCGCTCATTTTGCAATCATTGCTTATTGAAAGCTAAATACGCAAATTTACTGCCACATCATAAATGTGTTGCCTACTAAATTAATAGGAACTGAATTTGAAATTAAAATTTACTAATCATTCTAAACTTGCTATTTGAATAAATTCGCTTCTCTTTACTTTCAGTAGGAATATGTATATGAGTGTTTAAAATAAAATAAAAATACTCATTTTGAGAAATGTGGCCAAACTCCCGCTGTTCTCTCTTATAGAAAGAACTTAGCAAATGACTAGTGATGAGAAGATGGCGCTAATTAGGAAGAACTGTGGCAGTGCAGTGTTACTTTGTACAGAAGGGCGATAACTCGAGGACAGTCCTAATGAAGACAAAACATGAGCCTCTTTGGAAGGGCCGTCCTAATCCTCGCGCAGACGTTAGCATTAGGGGAAGTGGGGAGGGGGAAGTGGGGAAGGTGGAGGGGGGTGGCGCCGTAAAATTAGCATACTGTTCCAGAGCTGCTTCTAATGTGAGCCCTCCTCCGCCAGTAATCGCTCCTGCACCAGTAACCTCGCTCTACCACCGAGCAAAAATATAAATAACATCCCTGATAATGTGTTATCAGAAAATAACCCCTCGCATGCGTCAAACAGTTCTATCACAAACATCTATTGGCAGTAATTGAATTTCGATGTTGAAATTTTTATAAGATACATAACACTAATTACGACAATATTTTAATTATTACACCATTATTTCACTAACAACTCTATATATAGTACTGTTCGACTCATAAAAGTTTAATTAAATAAAGACAGTCACGCAGGAGCTGCGACAACTAAGCGAATTTCTCGCTATCCGAGATGATGAATGTTTGTAATACTTTCCATCTCATGTAATCACTTAAACTTATATAAGGTGATGTTAGTCAGGGATTCGTCTTGGGAACTGAAGAATTAAAACAGATTTATAAACAAAAATATTATAATTTTCTAAAAAGTTTTATATTGTTAACAACGTTTTGGCCTTTATTTATATGCCTAAATTTCAGACCTTTTTTAGAGCAAATGGAGTGAAAGACTTCTGCACTAAACATTACTACTAATTCATGACTGATAATCATCATTTTTCCTAATGAAGGCCTGAAATTTAGGCCGAAACGTTGGCCAAAGTAAAAACCATTTTTATTAACAGTTCTACAGCTCCCAAGACCGATTCCCTGACTAACCTCTCCTCGTGAAGCTTGACAGTTAACCAGTTACCTCCTTATTGAGTATACGTTTTTCATATCTGAGTTCAGTTGCATTACTAGAATCTAAATTTTTAATTTCCCTCATTTCTCTCTATGAAAACTCACCCCTTTATTTAAAATGTATCAGTGATATTCCAAATATTATTAAAAAAAAAAAAATAGCTCGGCAAATAAGAACAATTTGACTCGGTCCAACGCGGAAGATGAAATGGTAAATACAACGTTTCAACAGTTAAACAGGAGGCTAGGACGAGGCACCTCTTTGCCTTAGTCCTCTATTTGAGCAAATATCTGCCAAGTAGTCAGACAACACGCGAACTCTGCACCTAACATACCTCACCGTCATGTTCATCAGGCGTATTAGCTTCTAGGGAATGTCCGTTTCGTTCAGTGTCTTGTACAGCTTAAGACGTTTGATGCTATCATAAAAATTCCTAAATTCACTAACAAGTGGGGAGGAGGCATTTTATGCTCATGGGTTCTGTCCAAGTAAAAGAACATCATCAAAGCTGGATTTACATCCAACCACATCCAGGTTAGATTTACTTGTCCTGAATCCAGCCAGATACCGTCCAATCTCCCAGCTGTGAGGTCAGCCTTTGGTAGAAATCACTGCAAAAAATTTTATATGCAAAGGATTGCAGTAATATACCTCTGTAATTGAGACCTTCCAAATATTTACATATATTCTTAAAGCTCCATATATGGACTTTTGTAGATTACAACTATGTGAGTTTAGGTTAGTTAAAGTTTTTATATTCGTGATCTATTTCTTTTTAAATATTCATTGTAGGTTTATTATTTTGAGAAATTTTGCATCTTACCAACTTTAAAGTGGTTGGTGGCAGTGGTTGCGATAAGCAGTGAATTTCTTCAAAATATATTTTGCAAGTTTATTCGGTATTTTTCATAGTCTTGTGAAATTACATTTGAAATTTTGTGGAACCTACCTTTATGACTGCCCCATAGCAGACAATGTCGCGTGACCTCCTGAAGGGTGGGTTACGCAATGTTACGAGCAACTTCGCCTGAACACCGCACGCCATACCCCACCTTTGGAGTAGGCTGTTCCCATGTCCCGAAAAGTATCCAGTGATGAGGTAGCCATAGGGATTTGGCGGGAAACCGTGGTCCCCGCTATTTTCATCATTTTTGCGGCCCAGAACCGCCATTTTTACCCCACAAAGTCACAATACTTATGTGTTGACTAGTTTCTAATTTTAAAGATTAATTTAAGATTTTATAATCAATGACAGTGATTCAGTTTTCATCTAGTAACTAATGACCTTAAGCAATTAATGAAGAGTAACGTAAAGCAATTCCAAGTTTCTTTATAGCTTTACATAGATTTAGCAGTGAATAATTAGGAATTGTCTTTAAAGAGAAAAGTCAAGTTTTGTCTTCACTAAGGAAACAGTCTTCAGATAACAGAAGCGACAGACCAGCCGTTCTAGTTGAGCAAAATACATAAAAGGATTATTTAGAGGTTGATGAGCTAAGTTACGGAAATAGGCGAACAAAATTGTTTTTTATATACCCGTAGCAGCTGATTATTTATTTGAAATCATTCGAGTAAATAATGTCTGAAGAGAAATTCGTGAATATAGGACATGGGGTTGACGGAGTCGTCAACATTGCACTTTCTGCATCACAGAGAAGTTATCTGTTTTTTAGATCTGCCTTTGCTCTCGGCGTGCGAAGGGTTTTCTGTGAATCGATAACTAGCTTTAAAACGGAAATAATTACTATTATAGAATGAAAATAAATAACGCGAACATTACATATTGGAATTGTCCTATGTATTTATTGCACATTGCTATATGGGCACGTGGTAACAATCTGGCAAGTGGTCAAATTCAATTACAAAAAAATATTATGTGTAATAAAACTCATTTTTACTTACTCTTATAATTGTATTTTTAAGGCATAAGTATTCTTAAATGTGGAGTTGTTATTGGTTAATTAATTACATTTTGAAAGGTCGAATAAACTTTTATTCGTTAAATTGTCTTAAATAAATGGTACATTAGATTCTTTTTATTACTCAAATATATTGTTTCATTTCTATCAGTTTAGTTATTACTAAGCTATTACTGAATTATTAGTAATTTATATATAAATTTGATAATTTGAATTTAAGGAGAGCTTAACAAATTATTTTTTGATTTTTAAAAACCTACTGAGAAGAAAAGTCAACATATCTCATTTTACGCTAAATAAGTTCCCTTTTTACACTTGTGTGAATAAATTTTATTTTAACAAAAACGTAATCTATTAGTGAATTTTGATCTGCATTAGGTGTTTTACTAAATGATGAGCAATGGTCTCTTCTCTGTGAAGTTGTTGAATGACTTTCAGCCCAGACATTCGAACTGTCTGTTCCCCACTTGGGGCAGGAGACATACAATCTCTGACCCTCGACATCTCGATGAGTAAGGATATGCAGGAAGAACAAGGTCCTGCTAGGCCATCTTCTTATCAATCCCTGCGCGTACTTGAATGCACAATAAGCATTATGCTATCAATGTCCGGCATGAAAGCGACAATCCTGTCCCAATCAAACACTACATTTTTATCAAGGTTTTTTTGGAAAACATTGTTAGTACTCTGCTTAAGAGAAAATTGTTCTACCTCTTTGGGCCCGGAACAGAGGCATCCTTTCAATTTTTGCAATAAATTCAATTTAATGTTTATTCATTAATTTTACACCTGTTAACTGTAGAGTGCACAAATATGATACAGTTCAAATTCAATTTATTTTATTTTATGTAGGGCTTTCATAGTTATTGATTACTTATTCGATTGTAAATCCTAGTTTTTTGAGTATCATAAAAATCCCTCAGGATTTCTCATATATATAAAACAAAACGACTAATCAAAAATTATGTGGTAATATTATATTAGAGTACCAATAATTATATTTATTATTATAAATTATATTTTAATGTTTTTTTTTCAACTAATGTGCGGCTGCAACAATTTTAGTTTATCAATTAGTATAAAATAAAGAAGTAAAATTTGCCTAAAGAAAATGCTTAGGTAATCAAGAATTGAAACAATTACCACTCCAGTTCTATTCCTGTTGGTTGAATGGTTCTTGGGAAGCGGTCTGAAAGTTTCCGTGGAAAGGGCTTTCTTGTCCATAGCAAAGTATCGAAGGGATTCTGCAAGGACTCTACCTGCAGAAGAAAAATCCCAGAGAGCACTAGACGTTGATGGAGGTCGGAAGCCTCAATTATTCAGCGGCAGGCCGACCTGGCCAGCTTCCCCCACCCCCGACTAATTAATCATTCAGGCACCCCCGCCTGAAGGGTGAAGTTGTCCGTTCCCGAACAGCTGATTCTCACCCCCTCGGCCCGCCATTATTGTCAAGTCTGCCGTGTTTTTACTCCACTCGCGGCACTTACACTTCCCATTGGCGGAAAATTAGCAGTTAGGTTACATTCAAACAATCAATATTAAACCTTTCCTTTGCCTTTTTTTCTTCTTTTTTTTTTTTACTTTTTACAATTTTTTTCCTTAATTAAATCAGTTTACAAGGAATTTTATCTAAAAAAAAAAAAATGTGCCCAGTAAATTTATTTTCATTTAGTAAGCGAGAAAATTAATTTTCCTTTATTCAGCCTTTAGAATTGCCTTTTGCTTTTTTTTATTTTTATCGCTGATCCGCCATAAAACAGTTCCATTTAAAACATTATTTAATACAAAAGGTTACGATTTAAAATAATTGACACTCGCGCGCTCATACACACACACGGATATATATATATATACACGGTTGGTATATGCAGATCCGTGAGATTTTTAACTGTCTCATTCCTTTCTTATGTGCTCTTGACCGAATTTTAGAGATATGTACCTTACGCAGATTCTCTAAAACACTCATTGGGATAAGTGATCGATTGGTTTTTNATAAATCTAAAAATAAAAAGATATTTATTTATTTATACAAATATAATGAGTTCAGTTATCTTGTTCAGTTTATTGATTCTGGTTTTAATTTCCCATTGTTTTATTTTTTGGACTTTAATTTTTTCATGTTTTTTTTTTCAATATAGAGGGCAAATGGTCTTCATTTCCCACCCTTAACATACTACAATTTATTCCAGTCCTCTTCCCAGTGCCACCAGGGACTAATACAATGATGGTCGCATAAAAAAAATTTAGCCTCGTAATGTGTTAAGTAGGGGATTAAAAAAACTATTTAGCCATATTGATTGATATCATTTATCATCTATTGATTTTAGTTGTTTTTCGGCCAACTTTGACAGTTGACTAGAGAGGTTAGCTCTGCCATTTATCTCTGAAGGCTTCCCGCCATACATTAACAGCTCCAAGAAGGTTACAATGTACCATATACACCTGTCAACCTGCTCAAGCTTGTTTACACTTGTCTTGTGTTTTGTTAGTTTCTAGTGAATTTTTTGTACAAAATCATATCCATTGAAAACGTTTAATGACATATGTTAATATCTGCTATCAACAATTACTTCTCATTTTTAAAATAAAATTTATGTGTGAGTTAAATTTTTTTTATTTATAAGCTATTATTTATTTATTACATTCTGTTAAACTAAAACATTTTGTAATTTGATCACCATAATGAATTATTTACTTTTGATATATTATTTACTTTTAATTACACTTTTGATATTTACAGGGCTCTAGATCTAGAAGAGTTTGTGATGACTGCGTTACCAGAAAAGTAGATTCAGGTACGTACAGTTTTTATTAATTATCATAAATAATTATTTTTTTAATTTTCTTATTAATTGCTATTTATTACAATTTATTGGAAAAAAATACAAAATTTACGTTAGATCAATGTAATTATTGCATTTTTTAAATTTATAGGTATTAACATAATAAATTTATATCTCATCAGTTTCTAAATTTAACATTAGTCTTTTTTCTAATTATTTTTAATGTATTATTTATTAATTATTTAAAGTTAAGGACTTCTTGTTAAAGACTGGACGAGATTTTACGCAGGCTTGCTTCATGAGAAAGAGTAACCACATGGGAAATTTGTATGGGTTCGCATGGCGATAATAAAATTTAAATTCGTAATATCTTCGTTTTAATAAGTGTTATGCACGAAATAGGTGTAAAATGTAATATTGGGACAATTACAATTTATTGCACTTTAAAAAAAATACATATGCCTATATAGGAGACATTAAAAACAATGGAAAACAAATTTAAAAAATGTATTTTTTTAATGAAGGATTATCTGCCAACGTTTCGGCTTACATTGTAAGCCATCTTCAGGGCTGTAGAAATACAATGTCATGAGAATACAGTAATATTTGAAATTAGTATAATAGAAAATTATAATATAATGTGATATCAAGAGTATGAAAGTAGAAAGC
>KZ809292.1:57601-72559 GCA_000696205.2 Oncopeltus fasciatus | reverse complement strand
ATAAATATAATTGTTAGTGGAAAATATAAATTACAAATTGTTGTGAGTCAGCATGAAAGGTAAGTCCACTAAAACTTCTGAGGTATTGTATAATATTAAATAAATAATTAAAAGGATTATAAGGAATCTGTCTAGAAGACCATTACTTTTTTTTTTCCTTTAGCATGTAGTTCCAGACATTATCTGCTTAATTTACGCACAAATGGGGACATGAGAAATTCACTACAATGGAATTATCTGGTGGGGTAAAACCCTAAACAGATATTAATGTATTTTTCATTAATACAATTCGGTGGGTATCAGGTAACGATGACAAGAATAGATGAAGGGTTTGTGGTATCAGCTGGTCTGACATGAGATGAATGGATTCATTAGGTTGCTCATTTTCACTCTCTTCGATGAAGAAATGATTGAAATTTCATATCTCTATAAATAAATTAGTTTTTACTCACTGATTCTGGCCGTGGAGTATTTTTAGGTTAGTGTTTTCTCATTCCCTGAAAAATTGAGCAACACAAAAGTTTGAAAGGCATTTTGTCCTCTGTCTCATTTCTCGGCCAAGTCCATGCCAGAGTTTTCACTAGGGGGTAGGAAAAATTTACACTGGTTGGACAGAAACTACCCCCATTATCTATATCTGGCAAAACTATGTATGACCAGAGGGACAAGGCTTGCACTTGATTCATGAGATGTCAGCGCCCAGAATACTGGGATTCAGTGACGGTATTAATTTGTTCGTTTTTATATCGAAGTCTGTGATATTCCAGATCATTACTTAAGCTGAAAATGAAGTTAAGGCGTTAGCATTGAACAAAGCGCATGTTGCTTCTGAGATATAGATATAGACATATATTGAAATAAAAAATCTCTCATGTGAAACAAAGAAGGGGGGGGGGGGGGGGTTACTTTACACTTGAATAGAATCGATCTGTGTTTTCCTGAAGAAGAATGTCTGTTGCACTTCAGACAGTGGTTAGAAACATTCCTCGAAAATTGTGGGCAAGAATTCAACCTAATAAATTTAGCTTTGTTAAGTGATTTAGAAAGCTTTACTTAATGTCTTATGTTCTCGTACTATCACTTTAGGCCGCGGTGTTAATATAAACGATTTATTCTAAGATGATTTTTAGTTGGGGTTCGGTCGAGGTATATCCAAAAAAACACAAATAAGAAAATGTATTTTTTTAATGAAGGATTATCTGCCAACGTTTCGGCTTACATTGTAAGCCATCTTCAGGGCTGTAGAAATACAATGTCATGAGAATACAGTAATATTTGAAATTAGTATAATAGAGAATTATAATATAATGTGATATCAAGAGTATGAAAGTAGAAAACTGTGTAAGACAATTAAAAGTTTATGAAAACAATATTGAAAAAAGAACCAATTTGAAAAAAACATGCAAACCAACAACTAATTGACAAGAAACAATCGAAATATCATTAAAGCAGTAATTTTGCCACACCTACCTATCATGAAGATGAGAGAGAACGTCCTGTCCCTAAGTTCACATTTCCATGACTGGACATTTTGAATTTGTTTTGAGTTATGAAATGAAAAAGGGGAGTGGGGGTAGCAGGTGCAAGGCAGGCGGAAGGTGTAAATGGAAAGCGGCCTGTTGCAAGAGAGGGCAATAAAAGGACAAAGGAAAAAAAGGGAAGGGTATTATTGGGAATAAGTGACTTTGGAGCTGAGAAAAATGTTTTGACAGGTTTATTGAGACGGAGGGTTGTTGGTTTTTAAAATGTTAAAAATGTTAGAATAAGTAGAGGAAATTTGTTCTATGTCTGTTCTGTCGTTAACTGGATAGTGTTGTAAGTTGATGTGAACGGTTTCAGACAAAAGACGTTTGTGTTGGTAGGGTTCAGTGGAAAGAATGGTTAAGCTGTCCAAGTCAAATGTGTGTGCTGAAAACATGTTTGGTGAGGGCAGTTTTTATTAGTTTATTCTTTATGTCATTTTTATGGTTATTAATTCTGCGGAAAATCGGGTTTTTTGTTTGTCCAATGTAAGAGCCTTGGCAATGCTTAGGCATCCAATGACCCGGAGCACGGAAACAGAATTCCATCTCTATACCAAATACAAGACTCATTAATGCAGAAAAGTGAGAAAAAAGAAATGTATTTCTTCTTTTGAATGAACTATGTCGTATTTATTTGCAATTTGAATTTCACAATAGAAAACAATAGCATGTGTATATTGATTCTTAATCAGATTTGGTTTGTTAGACAATAGTTTGAGAAAGTAAAACATGGCGTTGGAGAAACGATTCCATCGTTAAAACACATGTTTTAATCCAAATGTTTTCTAGGAAAATGGGCAATAGTGAAAAATATTAATATTTTTTCTGTAAAAATAAATGGCTGAAAAAAAACTTATGAATAATACACACTAGGTTAGAGACATGGGTAATCAATTAATCGTAGTCAACTTGTTATTGAATGTTGATACATGTGAAAATCGTACAAATATTCAAAATAAGTGAGTAAATCACATTTTAATGCCGTGGCAGAGAGTGGTTGGGTAAATATGTAGCGGATAGCAAGGGCTCATCTTGAATCCTTGGGATGAAGGCGGCCGTTAATTACCGACTTGGGTGTCACAAGTTCTTGTAACAAGTGAGTGCTATCTTCCCTTGCGGTACTTTGGAAGGTGATAAGAGGGGTGGGGGGCGCTTCGTTAGCGAACAAACCTCGGAAAGCGTAATGAGTGGTGGGAAGTTGAGGAGGGGGTGAATGTCGCCGAGTCCAAGGTCCGCTAATCCTGTTAGCCAAGACAAGACAAACACCAATCAGAGCCCTAGCAGGATGTTTGCCATGTCAAAGGTCTCACAGACCACCGCCATTGCCTCGGCTAATCGAATCGAATTTGTTACGATCCACTAGGCATGTTACTTTGTCCTCCGGCTATCATGTTTCCTGTCTCTTGACAGAACGGATATTTTCAATTGTCATAATTAGGTAATACTAATATATAATTTACCTAACGTATATAAAATATCCCGATTGTTCTCATGTCAGCAGAAAAAACACTAAAAACCCCCTGAAGTGATCAAGAAAAGGTTACCTAAATAACCAATGCTGGAAAAGGTATGAGATTTGGAAAGAAATTAAATTTAAATGAAAATAAAATAAACCAACAAGCAAATATAATGTAAACTATCACAATTCCGAATTTATTTGTTTTATACAGTATTTAAGGAAATAATTATACCAAAACAAAAATTACATATATATGTTTCCTTTATTAATTATTGTCGAACTGTAAAAGACACGAGTTGAAAGCTATTGCATTCTTTTAAAGTAAAAAATTTGAAATTTCACATAAATAACTTATTAGAAAAGAGTGTCTATAGAACTAAATAATAATAACATAATTAGTAATGATTAGATAGTGGAGAGGCTGCCATTCGAAATAAAAGATAATATGTTATTGGATATGTTATTAGATGATTTTAGTTGGGGTTCGGTTAAGGTAGATCCAAACAAATACAAATTTAACAAAAGTGTATTTTTTAATAAAAGATTATCTGCCAACGTTTAGGCTTACATTGTAAGCCATCTTCAGTGCTGCCTATCATGAAGACGAGAGAGGACATCCTGTCCTTAAGTTCTCATTTCCATGACTAAAAGCAGCCCTGAAGATGGCTTACAATGTAAGCCTAAACGTTGGCAGATAATCTTTTTAAAAAATACACTTTTGTTAAATTTGTATTTTTTTGAATCTACCTTGACCGAATCCCAACTAAAATCATCTAATAATAATATCTACGGTAAAAAAAAAAACTCTCCATATAAAAGATAAATGGTGTCATTGAAAATATATAAAATAAAAATAACTTCTATTGCTAACAATATTGTTACTTTAATTGCACGATATATATATATAGTTAATATTTTAATTTTCTGCCCTAGATCGGTTGGCTACAAACCATCGCTATTTAACTATTTAATCTGGTTACGAATAATTTATTAGTAAATATTTTAGCAAAGCTAATAGGGGAATAATGACATGCGATTTTCGTGAAATATATGTTTTATTCCTGAGAATTGAGGTTCCACTCTGATTATGTTGCCAAAATGATTGGGGACAGCAACCTTTAATAAGCGATTGCAACATTCCTTCCATCTTAGGTGATATCTTGAAGTAAATAGCAGCTCTGTTGATTATGCAATTAACCAAGTAACATGAACATTCTGCTACGGTATCATGACGCGACATTTGAACAATTTCTTCTAATTCTTTTGTTGCTTACGTTTCACTGAGCTAATTGACATGAGCCTCTCCTACATCAGTTGGAATCCTCATTCTGACTATGCAGCGAACTCCGGCCTTGTTCCTCAGAGTAGAGAGTTCAACCAACAAATACCTTTTTTTTTAAGCGCATACCTGTCAAGCTTATCTGACATATCTCTTTTGGCTGCCACTATCAATGTTCTGAAATCAAATGAACACTGCCCCTTTGAGTTGGAAAGATGGTTCCTGGGCCTCTTTCAATGAAGGAAAATGCCGATATGTTTGCTCTACATCTCAAAGAAATATTCTATTCCGATTACTTGTCAAATAGAAGACGAATTGAGGAGTCACGCACATACATTTACCAATGTTTTATCTGTTAAGCCTGTAACCCTTGCTTATGTATATTTTAACTATCTGCCTTAGCGCAAAGGCTAATGGTATATATATCTTGATAATGTATTGTATATATATATATATTCTATATATTACATACATATATAAAATTATGATTAATTACCGGGCTAATAAACCGAAATCTTTTTTTTTTTTTTTTTTAAGCAATCGTTTTCCGTCAAACGACTCATTTTCCAACATCATCCTGTCCAAAAGCCTAATAGACCTGCCCATAGTGCGACATACTATCGCACCATCAGACATCTTTCTTTCGTGTTCAAGATCTTTGAGAAAGTTCTCTTAAAGCGAATGGTGCCTATCATGACCTTCCACCCATTCTTAGTTTGGATTCTAATCTTAGCATTCTACTGTCCAGGAGATGTTTCGCGCCGTTCATTTCATCCTCTTCATCTTCTGCTAGGGAAAATATTATTAATGCATTGTTAGACGTCAATCATGCGTTTCTACGAGTAAGGCATATTGGGCATATTAACCTTACCACTCCTAGACCATAAGTCTCCAACCGTATCTTTAGGGTCCGGCGAAGATTAGATTATTCCCAGTAAAAGCTGGTGTTACACAGAGAAGTGTAATAGGACCTACCCTTAAATCTGGAACTAACCCCCTTGATTCTTAGGTTTAGTTAGTAATTTACTTATTATATTTACTTATCTTTGTAGAAAATGGGAAATTTGTTTGGCCTGCTTACGTTATTTTAATAATTTATAGAAATAATATGAAATATAAATAAATAAAAACAAATTTTAGGATCTCTTCAGTGTTTGAAAAAAAAAATAGTGTTGTTATCTGCCTGAATTGATATTATCCAGATCACTTCTAATTTTACGTGGCAATACATGTGAGAGTAGGGAGTCGAATATCTAGTTGCAAAGGGCACTGTGGTAAAAGTAAAATGGGGCGAATTCAGTGTCGGGGGAACGGTACGTTGAGAAAGATTCAGACCTCAGCTGATCTGAACCATTTCCTTACAGCCGAGTTTCAAATGTACTTCCTCCCTCTTCTAGGTGCGTGAGTACCTATCTGTCAGTGTTGCACTCTCTCTCATATCTCTGCCTTTATCAGCATTTCGTCTGCCTGTCTTGCTATTCTGTCTCAGCCAGCTGTAAATCTGCCCCAACCCCAATCCTTTCACTCCGCCGTATTAATATTCCCGGCCTCGGGACTTCCATTATCGGGGATTAGCATTTTAATTTCCCTCAGAGCTGCTTTCCACCTGCTCCATTCCAGCGGGGTTCTTATCACAAGAGGGGGGGAGAGGCATCTCTTATCAGGAGGGAGGGGTTTGGATGAAGCAGAGAGGAGGGAGGGAACGATGCCCCACTAAATTTGTGTGCAGAGGAGGGGAGGTTTGGAAGGGGCGAGGAGGGGAAGGGTCTACAGAAATCACGTACTTATCTCTCTGGGAGAGGCAGTAATTCCTCCCCTTCCCTATCGCACTACAACCCTCTTTTTCAGGAACATACTCACTCTCTCTCTCTCTCTCTCTCTCTCTCTCTCTCTCTCTCTCTCTCTCTCTCTCTNTAATCGAATATTTTCACTCTCTCTCTCTCTCTCTCTCTCTCTCTCTCTCTCTCTCTCTCTCTCTCCGCCCATCTCTTTGTATTTCCATCATTTCCCTATGTTAATTTCATACTTTCTCTACAATTTAATCATTTAACCTGTTTGCATTAAAGAATAATTACCTTCTAAAAATCTGTTATGCAGAATCTTCGCGAACTGAGCAGAAATAATATGTATCGTTAAATATTTAAAAAGATAAGAGTAATAACTAGCACGGAGTGTTTAATTACTAGGTTAGCTCTAACGAAGAGCCAAGGAAAGGAGAAGCTAATGAAAGAACCATCGTGGTAATCGGTTAAAGACATCCAACCCCTAGATAGCGTCCATTTTCCTAATAATGACTCATAAGGAACTAGATACAAGCCCTTCACCCCGAACCGGACCTTGATCTAAGTCTGCCTTCACATTGGTTGGCTCTTATCAGTGTCTTTTCGGAAGCTATTGATATTGTTTTCTTTATAAATATTTGGTTGTGGTATTTTATACCACGTAAATTTTAAACAATTAATGAGAGGGAATAGAATAAAAAATCTATTTGTCCCAGCCCTCTCATTAATTGTTTAAAATTCACGTGGGATAAAATACCACAACCAAATAAAATATTTATAAAGAAAAAATTAAATAAAGTAAATGACGAGAGTCGACAAATAGCTTGACAATGTCAGCTCCTTCGAGTACAAGACGAAGTTCTTGCCTTTATCGTGCGTTAGGCTTCCGCTATTGTAGAGGGAATCGAATGAGACAAGTAATTCGTCCTGGTAGTATAACTGGCAAGTGCACCGGCCCGGATAGCAGGAGATCCAGCTATTGATATTGTTGTTTACAAATTGAATTAAGATATCCTTCTTCCCCATTAACGTTATTAAGATTCTTTATGATTTCTATAGCACCCCTAAATGTTCTATAGTAGTCTCTCTAGCTAGGATGGTGGCGTTCTCAAACTGTATCTGGTAGGTGAGGTCTTCGAAATGTCCCGCTAATGCCGACTTACCTGTGTGTCTGTGTGTCTGCTTTATGTAATGTATAGAGCCTTGTGTCTATCCTTCTGCCCGCATGAGCACGGAATGGTGTATGTCCCAAGCCCAAGGCTTTGGAAGAATATCCTCCTGTCATTCTCATTTTGTGCTTCTTTATGATCCGAGCTATTCTTTCTGTTTTAACACAGGAGTTGTACTGTGGTCGCTGAATTCTTCTGTAACTAATTCCTTTCTGTTTCGCTTATGCGTACTCTTCCTTCGAGCCTTCTCAAAAACACTGAAATCGTAGCCATTCTTCTTGAAGGCGGTCTTCAGATGCCTCTTTTCCTTTGCCGATTGCGTCGGCAGACACGACGATATCTATCAGTGAAAATGGGTTTTATTGTTACGCATATTATCCATATTGCACAAACACGGAATAAACTGCATGTGCTACGCGCGATATAATTGGATACACAGCTATTTGCGATACACAGCTATTTCATTGGCTTAGACTCCTGAAAACTCGTACAAATTAATCTATAAACAGGGTAACGCTGCTGATACGAAAAAAACAACAACGAAGAGGTGAAAAACTGAAATGCTGAATGTTTTAGTCAAAAGCCATTGAAAACACTTAACCCTTAATATAACAGCCTTTGGGTTGACAAGTTCAAATAAACGAGGCTGTATGTCTCTATGAGTAAGACGCTAATTTCCAAAGTTCTTCAAAATCTGTTAAATCGTTTACGAGAAAATCGATATACGACGTATGCATACAGTGGTCAGACATACGTTTTATTTGTTAAATTTTTCTTGAACGTAGAGAATGCTCTATTCAGCCCTGAAGAAGCCATCACAGGATGTGCGAAAGCTCGGCAACCATCAAAAACTTTACACTAACCAACCCGGAAAAAACTTTACAATAATAAAATAGTTACCCAACAATTTTGGAGTAATTTTTTTTTTCTGATCCTGGGTCGAAACCCCCTGATTACATCATTTCTGCAGCTTAATATATTAAAATATTTGAAGATCGATGGACTGTAGTATTTTCTTTTAAAAAATAACAAATCAAAAAATCATTTTTAAAAATCTACATAATATTACATTCATTCAATAATTATAAATATCCGGAACACCAATGGCTCCATCTCCACTGACTGGTATACCAAGCACACATACTCAGGTCGTCTCCTACATTTTAACTCATCTCACCCTCATCATCAAAAAATTAATGTGGCCAAAAACCTCATCTACTGATTACTCACACTCTCTGACAAGATATTCCACAGAAAAAATATTAAACGTGTTACTGACATCCTCCTGTCCAATGGTTTTCCTACTCACACCATTAAAAAACGTTTTAAATAATATTTTATTTCCACTTCTCCAACTATCCCGCTCCCCCAAAATAACGACCTCGTTTTCCGTTCTCTTCCTTATATTCCAAAACTTTCTGAAAATATTAAGAAATCTCTCAGAAAAACTTTTCCTAACCTTAAGCTTTCTTTTTCCACCAACAACAAATTAAAATCTATTTACACCATCCTCAAAGACCCCATCTCCCTTCATAACAGAGCGAGTGTCGTCTACAAAATTCCGTGTTCCACACCGAATTGCCAAGGCTCTTACATTGGACAAACAAAAAACCCGATTTCCCGCAGAATTAATAACCATAAAAATGACATCAAGAATAAACTAATAAAAACTGCCCTCACCAAACATGTTTTTCATGAAGCACACACATTTGACTTCGACAGCTTAACCATTCTTTCCACTGAACCCTACCAACACAAACGTCTTTTGTCTGAAACCGTTCACATCAACTTACAACACTATCCAGTTAACGACAGAACAGACATAGAACAAATTTCCTCAACTTATTCTAACATTTTTAACATTTTAAAAACCAACAACCCTCCGTCTCAATAAACCTGTCAAAACATTTTTCTCAGTTCCAAAGTCACTTATTCCCAATAATACCCTTCCCTTTTTTTCCTTTGTCCTTTTATTGCCCTCTCTTGCAACAGGCCGCTTTCCATTTACACCTTCCGCCTGCCTTGTACCTGCTACCCCCACTCCCCTTTCCATTTCATAACTCAAAACAAATTCAAAAATGTCCAGTCATGGAAATGTGAACTTAAGGACAGGACGTCCTCTCTCATCTTCATGATAGGTAGGTGTGGCAAATTACTGCTTTAATGATATTTCAATTGTTTCTTGTCAATTAGTTGTTGGTTTGCATGTTTTTTTCAAATTGGTTCTTTTTTCAATATTGTTTTCATAAACTTTTAATTGTCTTACACAGTTTTCTACTTTCATACTCTTGATATCACATTATATTATAATTCTCTATTATACTAATTTCAAATATTACTGTATTCTCATGACATTGTATTTCTACAGCCCTGAAGATGGCTTACAATGTAAGCCGAAACGTTGGCAGATAATCCTTTATTAAAAAATACATTTTTTAAATTTGTGTTTTTCGGATCTACCTTGACCGAACCCCAACTAAAATCATGTAAGAATAATATCTACGGTAAAAAAAAAAACAAAAAAAAAAAACAAAAAAAAACTATCCTTTTGAATGATCAGTAAAGTTTTTGTGAACTGATTATCTTGATTTAAAATGTAAAATAAAATTAATGTGGGAAAATTTAAAATAATGACTTCTTTGAAAAGAAACATTTCGTTTATCTGACTAAGGAAAGTTCATCCCTAAATCAAGGTAAAATCTCTCCCAGGATGTGGAAATCTTAGGCTAATTAGGGATGATATACACTAAAAGCAACCAAAAAATCTGATAGGAAAATATAGGATTTGATAAGATATTACTCACCTCAGGGTCACCTAACCACGATTTAATCGTTATTAGATATAAAAATTATGATATAAAATAAAATTATAAAAATAATTCTATTGCCAAACTTAACTTCCAATAACTAAATAATGTAAAATAACAAGTAAAAGATACGATATTATTCATTATATTAATTTCAACCTCTTCCAACAAATATAGTACAATATATAAATTCAAATTACTATCGAATATTGTTCAATACCATTTTTTTTCGCGGTAAATTTAGTAACAGCAGTAATCAAAACCAGCGCTCTTGGCATAGTCAGGTGTACTGATCTTGTACTAGTAAGGAAGTCTCGCCTCAATGTTTTCTCTATTCGTCGGTTTCTCCGCTCATTCGAGAGTACTAAGTCCAGCTCCATAATTTCCAGGCTAAGTCTGGTCGACTGGAGAAAGTCTCGACACACTCTAGACAAATGAACCCTTTAAGTATCTGTTTATGGTATCCACTGTCTCCATTGATGGCCAGAAGAGCCGTTCCTCCTAGACGGCCCCATACCGGAGCTATGCCACACCCTTACACAATCACCCCCTGGACCAGTAGATCTGCAGAGAGCACTGGTACGAATCCTGCGTTGGAATGCAGTGACAGATAGAGAAGGTCCTTGGGAGTTTTCCTTCTCCCGTTTCCTCTACCATCGAGCTAGAGTCCGAATGGCCTCCTACGTCGAGAATTGTCACATTATACCTCAACTCAACAGAAAAGCATCTAAAATCCATTACAGTTATTATTATTAATAAAAATTAAGTTTGATAGACATGTTATTAAAGGTACAGCTGGTTGTAGTTTTAAATCATTATAAAGTCCAATAAAACTTTAGTTTCACATTATATGTCCAGCCACACAGAGGCCCAGGGTGAAAAATACGTTACAGTGTTAATTCACGCCCCATGATACACTAGAAGCTGCATGACCCTCTCAGAATTCTGGTCGTCTAATTTTTCCCATACAATGTCTTATAGCACCCAATTAATGCTAGGAATTTGAAGGAGCCCACTTGGAGTCCCCCGAGCCGTAAAAAGTAGAAAAATAGTGAAATAAAAAACAAATATTGAACCTGAAATGTCTGGTGTTGAACTAGGCTTCCAAGGTCTCCAGTTATATCCATAAATACTTCTTCCGTGGTTGGCCATGTAGAAAATTTTAGCCGAGTGATCGCCTATCCTGTGACAGCTTCTTCAGGACTGAAACTAGTACGAGTATACACTACATTCAGCCAGCACAGGAAAGCTCGGCAAAAAATACATTTTCTACAAGGTCAAGTCCGGGAAAAGTAGTTACTGATATGTTTGGTGACCTAACAGAAATACTACACAAGCCCCCAACTATTTCTACCTTTGTGTTAGTAATCTCTCTATCCACTTTAGTCAAAAGAAAAAAATGTTTCCTTATAAAAAAAATGTTAAATTACTATGTTTATAAAACAAAAGTGCATATGAAAGTTAATAATATACTGAAAATAATCTTTCGAAACAGCAGACGATATTATACGTTTTTATCAGATTCTTCAATGCGCTGTGGGAGTTAGGTGATTGGTTGTATGTGTCTTTGATGGGTTCTCTCTGAGACGAACCGTTCCCGTTTCAGACAGGATGGAACTCTTCTCTGACAAGGAATTTGCATATCTGTGGTCTGAAATCGCTATATATATATACTACATTGCATATATGTATATATACTATATCGCATTCTCTCAGAGCTTTCTAATAGGGAAATAAACTTCATGCCGTAAAGCTTGTGAAGTATTTGTAGAAATACATTCAGTCGGAGCTTGAGGAATCGTAGAGGTAATGTTACTTCTTAACATGAAGGGAATAAACTCAGAGGGACATTTCTTCTGCGAACCACAGCCCCAAAATACAACAGATAAAATAATAAACAGAATACATGGAAACGAAAAAAGGAAATACAGAATACAGGAATAAATTGAAATTTTATAAATAATAAAAGTTCTGTAAAGGACAAGATACTTAATGCAAGCGATTTCTTAAGTACTTCGTTAATCTGCTCTTACGTCCACTCTTAGTTTTTCTTCCAAATAATAATAATTTGACACAATGTTAATTTTGGAACTAAACATCGAGATTCTTATAGTTTCAGTACAATTACAGCTGTTTAACTGTTAATTATCTCATAAACATAAATGTAGGTCTCATGCAAAACCCTAATATTGAAGCACAGCTATGATGGCTTCTAAAATATATCTTAAGGGAATGTATTAGTATTAGTATTTGTAGTGTTAGGGGTCTTCATTGGTTTCTGCAAACTATCAGTTGGCGAGCGCTTTCGGACATTGTCCATCTTCTGGATGAAAATTTATTTTATACTTTACAAAGAAATGAAAATACCTCAAAAAAGATTGGCAATCAAAATTTCAATCAATGATTTAGAGGTACATTATTAAAACAAGTTCGCAAATTTCAATAACATTTACAAGTTTTGGCTGTATTCCGTTGTGGTTGCTGAGAGCTGTTACTTTATGGAACATACACACCTTACATGTGCAAGCTGTATGGCTTTGTGTAAATTGAATCTCTATATTTTATTTAGAGAGACAAGATATATTTTGTTGTACATTTTCAAACTAATTATATTAAGGATTATCATACAAGATTTTTATTTTATACAAACAGGTATTGCTTTGAAAATCAATATTTAAAAAATATTTATATTTTTGGTTATTCCCATTTATACTTATTTACAAATATTTCAGTGAACAGAGAGAAGTAAATGGTAAATGAAAATGAGAAAGGGAGTACCAATGAAACATTATTGTGAAGTTCTCTTCTACGCAGTCTGGGAAGAGAAGTTTTTGTTGTGTTTCAGGGCTAATGCAGAGATGGCTGGGACAATACGCAGAGGAAACAACATGGGAGATAGCGCTGAGAACACAGTCGGGTAATTGAGACCTTGCTTATTGACAGTACACTGTGTGCTGACATCCCACTCCTTCATTAGGAAAACTCTGAGTGTCTCTAATGGCACCTCAATCCCAGCGCACAGCCCCTCTACAACCCTTAATGCTGTCTCTGATTGTCCGTTCTTAAAGAAGAAATGTGCACAGCTTGCTTCTGTAGAGATTGATCATTTTTTATGATCTCTTCAATAAATATGTGTTATTCACTTTGACAACAATTCGTATATAAAATACGAATTTAAACGACTTATCAATCACATATTGCTGACACTCTTGGAATGAAGCAAGCCTCACATTTAATAATAAATCAAAAGCAAACTTTCTCGTTAATTTTATATTTGTCATACACTGAAATTATTTGTCTCGAGGATTATAAATGGCAGAAGAAAACAAACTGAGGAGGAAATATTTCAGAACCGAACATAAGAGTCAAGTGTTCTTCAGCAGGCAAATCCTTTCCTTTGTTTTCTCTCGTCCAGGTCATTGAGGAATGAGAGTCGAGAAACAGTGTTTTATTTTTTTATTTTTGATACTACCAATGAACCACTGTCTTACTCTAGAAATGAAGCCGGTCCCTTCAGAAAAAAACAATGTACCTTTTAAATACAGTAAGATTTATATTTAACTAATAAAAATATTAATTAAAATAAAATATGATAACATATTAAATTAATTATGTTACTAAATCGATTTTTAATTTTAAAATGAACAATAATAGACAGATAAATTTATTAAATAAATAAACATTGGTAGATAAAACAGTAAAATCAAAATAAAATATGTTTTCTTATTATAGATTGATCATAACAACCGATGTTCAGAATCGATTTTCATGTAACCTTCTTATGCTGCTATACGTTAAAATGTAAACAAACACATCGTAGCAGAGACATAGCGCTCCGCTTTTAATTGAAGACATTTATACTTTACATTTAGGACAGTGCTTAATTAATGATATACAAATTGGATGCATCAAATGGATAAAATTATCGTTTTTGTCAACATCATTGATATTTGCAACAAGATCTGACCATTTATATCCAAATATAAATTTTAAATGTACTGTATATTTAAATCACAATGTTATNTGACAATTCCTTTGCAGGACCTCACCTATCCTGTCCTCCCTGACAGCTTCTCGCTTCAGCCGGTTTTAAATCTGCAACAGAATGAGAATATTCACAAATTTGTGTCGAGGTCCATTACTCTAAACTAAATATTACACCTGCTACGTCAAAGTAACTTTCTATTAAAAATAAAATTTAAAAAAAATTACTCAATTTGCATATTCCTTGCATGATGGAGTATTTAAAATTAAAAAGCGAGAATGGGAAATGATATGAGTTGGCTCCATTTCTCTATAGAGATACTACAGCTGTAGAATCGCCAGATAAGAAGAGAGACAATGCTTCCGCATGTGCATATGTCAGACATATCTGTGCGAACGAAGCGCTCTCTGCAAGTTTATATCAGTTCCAGAACAGAGTAAGCTTTAGTGACGTCATCTCTCACTCCTGGCTTCATTCTCACATCACATGTGTATTAAAGGAGACGGACAATGGTTCTCCGAAATAACCAGTTCTCTGTGAAAAAGTTAAAATTTCTAGAACAATTTTAAACAATCTGAAGATACATATTCTTGTAAATTAATTCTATGGAAGAAATTTACTTAAAGGACAAAAAGAGGCATCAATTACATCCTAATAATAACTAATCATAGGTATAATAATAATAATAAGGTATAACATTGTGCTATTCAGTTCAAACTCCCCAATTTATGGAAACATGGAATGCTCTCAGATTTCATTAAGGTATCATTTCGCTGGTGAAGCAAATTTAACCAACAAAAATCATTCCTTAGTTTTGTTTAAATCATTGATGATCTGATAAAAAATCAAATTTAAGTTTTTCAGGCCAATCAATTTAATAATTGATTCCATTGATAATGAAAAAAAGAAAAGCTTGAAAATTATTTCACGCTATATATATATCGTCCACTCTTAG
>KZ809292.1:0-40935 GCA_000696205.2 Oncopeltus fasciatus | reverse complement strand
AGAAATATATATATATACATATAGTCCGTAGTTTTGAAAATAAAAAAAACATATTTGTTATGTGGGCCTTTTAATTATTGTCAGAGTTACGGACAAATTGTAGTACTTGATTGGTTATTAAAAATATTATAGCAAAAAAATGCCATTAAGAAATATTTGTAAAACACAATAGGCAGAATATTTTTTCATGTTTATATTCTCCAAATTTTTAGGAGAAACGCTTATTAAAAAAATATATTCAAGAATGTATTTATGTAGGTTATATTTTTTTCTTTCCCTTAAAAGTCTTTTCAATCTTAAATTTTACTCTTTCCCTCTCCTTTACCTCTGTCTTTAATTAAAAGGGAAATTATTTTTGTGTAGGCTCCTTTGTATGATGAGTAGTTGCATATTTACATTAAAGCATTAAATATAACGTTAATTCTACTACATATGTTTTCCGAAACAGCTAAGACGAATAAATGTTTCTTTGTTGCAATGGACTGAGATATATTGGCCTTACATAATAGTTAGGTCTGCTAAATTATTATTGTCGCCAAACGATTTTTGGGTTTCAGCCAAATTCCACTTCTGATGGTTTATTTGTATATTATAAAAGTGTAAGATTTACGAAAGTAATGATTTAATTATGGATTTATATAAATCTCTGAGTTCCACTTTGACTGGATATGTCTGTCGCAGGCCGTTAAAGGAAGTTTTCAACTAAGTATCTTATCAATGTTAACTCCAAATCCTCATAAATCAGTTAGCTAATTTGCTAAACATTTCTGCTTCTAACATAAAAACACAGTTCTTGTTCGGTATTTAAGATAATAAGTCAATTTTCTTTAAAAAATTGACAAGGAACGTTTTATTTTGGCCGTTAAATAAAATAAATAGTGTAAGTGAAGAGACTAATTTAATTGTGTACCTTATAAAATGACTCTATGTGAATTTAGAAGTGCTTTTAATCACTTATTTATAAAGTCGTATATTTATTTTTTCTTACATTTTGTTGACTCCAAACCAATGTCCTTATCAGATTTGAACAAGGGGAATAGATTGCCTGAGTGTTACCTCATAAGGATGAGACCCTCTGCGTATTTTCCATAGGCGTTATATATCTCTTCCACTTGATGAAGAAGACCTTGGAGTCAAATGAAAGCTCCATGACGCCTTCTCAGCCGTCTGTATAAAGATGGACTTCTCACTTCTGAAACTGTTTCTTTGTTATTCCTTTCTATTCATATTTCTCATCTTCAGGATGAGAAGTTGTATAAATCTTTTAGTCATTCAGCGACGTTTAATAATGCGGAGGGCTGAGGAGTCTCTCGAAAGAGTGGGCAGACATATTCGCTGGAGGAGATAAGCAAGAGCTCTTTGTTGCTTCCATCTGAATTTCAATCTTGAAGGTCTTTTCACGTCGTGGTCACAAGCAGGGTTCTCTAACGCCCCAATTTCCACCACTCCTCCTTCCAAAACCTACCCCAAAGCAACCCCCCCCCCCCCTCCTGAATATTCATAATACAATCATGATAACCGTTTTCTTTCTTCGCATAAACAAATTTTCAAAAGGTTTTCTCTTTGAATACTTTCCCAAGGCTTTTACCTCAGCTTATTTTTACTAAGGGCTCTTTATTGAACTTAGTGTCCTTTAATTTATTTATATTTATAAACAACAAAGCCTTAAATAAAAATAATTTCAAAAAAAAAAGCTATGAGAAGCTTTTTCTTTTTTTTTAAATTAGAGATATTAATACGTTGGGAAATCTTTCTAATAGTTGATTTATATGTAAATCGACTCTTTTTGAATATTATTCCACTTAAACGTATAAAAAAACACTTTTCTTTTCTTCTACGGCCGATTGGCCACAGATCAAACGAGGGACTCTCCAAAGGGAACATTACAAAGAAAATAACTGAAATTCCTTAGACAGGAAAAATGGGACGACCCTCTAAATCAAGTACATTATCATCTAATGAGCTGTGGAGGGTTCTCATTAGCTCCACAGGAATTCTGGCAAAGGTCGTATCCAATTAGGTCTGACATCTATTACTTTGTTAGTTGTGACAACAAAGGTGTTGTTGACTGAGAGTGACCGAGTGAGGGACATTTCAAGGACTGAACGCTCACGCACTCAGCAGAAAAAGACAGGATGAGAGGTGGAAGGACGTTACAGACAAACCCGCAGGTTGACTAAGGTCTGTTCGCTCTGCTGGCTAAAATCAAGTCCTAGTACGGTCACAAAACTCCTGTACTCAAGAGAGTAGTACATCAACTTCTGAGAGCAGACACTCCATTCCTTCGCTCTCCACCACAGTCTTATGCAATTAATTATTATAAGCTAATTAATTACCTAATTAATTAATTATAAGTTACTTCGCCTTACATCAAAATGATAATTTTTACTGGGAGCAAGGAGTCCGTTCCAATGGACTCCTAATGATGTTGCTTGAGTTATGAAGGGCGAAGTAATGATTCCTCTTCCCACTGGCCTCAATCAACCGAGAGTTCTGCACAAGTCACCACCAACCTGATTGGCAAAAGTTCAATCAATCAAACGAATCAAATTGTTCTTAAGAGCAGGGGTTGGAGGAGAGATACAAGAAGGAGAGAGAAGGAGGTCCAGGACAAATTTTGCCGAGGGCATCTGGAAGTCTCTGAGCTCTGGAGTCTAAGCCAATACTCCGAAGTACAACTTCCACATCACTCTGCGAATTTCTATATTTTCGGTAAAGTGCCATGCAATTGATCGGTTCTATAAAAGCCAAGCTTTTCGCTGCATACCGATTAGCTTTTAAAGACAGAAATTTATTTCACGGTACTCTATTCTAATTAATATTTTTTTAACACAATTCTTGAGTTTTTGTACAGGCTAATGACTGTTTATGAGAATAAATATGTATACGTACGGCTTATGACATAGATTTAATTTTCGTCTAGATCTATGTACTTTTAAACGTTAAACATCGAATTTCAAGGTAGAGATTTGACTCTGATGTTCCAAAATTTATTTTTTTATTAATAAAATAAATGATAAAAATACTTAAATATCAATCTAATTTTTTGTACAAATTATTTTTTAAAATTGTTAAATTCGCAGAGAATTTGTCAGAAAATTGTAAAAAGCAAAGAGTATTCTATAAGTTCTTCCTTTTTTTTAAAATTAAAATTAGATAATTTTAAATTTTTTTTATACAGAAGACAGTCATTTGTTTTGAATTATGCATGAATATTAAGAGGTCATATTAGACCTTTTTTTTTAATACTTGTAACGNGAGAGAATCGATACGGCTTATCCCGAGATTTATCACCGGAAATTCGATAAGCAATTATTGATATCTTACTATTCAATTCATGTCGGCTAACAGCCTTCCTTCATGTCAATAGGTAATCATATATCGCGCCAGATATCAAGAGAAGTGGCCTATTGCGTGACTAACGAATATTATACTTGCTGTAAATACCAATATTACTGTGATTATTTGATACAGAGAACCATTTCAGACATCATACTTGTATGTTTGAGAATGAGTTGAAATCGTTTTCTCGTTTATGGTTAGAATGTGTCATTAGCTCTCTTTAAGAAAATTGGGTAGTAATTTCTACGTGGAATTATTTAATAATTCTCAGCATTATTTTATTTAGACATTGCTTCTTAAAGGCTAGAAAAATCATGAACACTGTAAGACTGAATGAAATTCCATGATGAGATAGATTAATTTAATTGGCCAATAAGAGACTCGAAGGAGTCCTTCAAATAGAATCTTGAACCTTATAAATATATGGATATAGTCATAAATGAAGGATATACGCAAAATTGTAATTATTAATACTTTCGCTACTAATTTCACATGAATCAAAATTTTCCTCATCAAATTCTACTCGAGTTACAATAATTTTCTCACTCAGTAAAACAAATATGAGAGTTCCTGACGTCCTTAGGGAATTTAATCAAGTAAACCAATTTCTCAAAACCATAGTTATTTAATAATTTTTTTTTTGTGGTATATAATCCCACGAAAATTTTAACAATTCATCGGTCTCGGAGGTTAGGCTCTCGACACTAGTGCGGGGAATTTAATAACTTATCAGACTTGGGACGGTAGCATAAGTGGAAAATGCACCGGCCTGGTTAGCAGGAGATCCAGGTTCGAGTCCTTGCTGGGACAGTTAGATTTTTTATCATAGTTATTTAAATATTTCAACTTGAGATTCAGCTTACCAGAATATTCTTGTTCCGCATACTCTAGTTGATCAAAAGGTATATCATGATATTAGTATTTTATTGATAAGTAAGAATAACTGTTGAGTTTGGGAATCGATGAGACTGTAAGACAAATACAAATTTTAGCCGTGTTTTGAAGTCAATTAGTTCCCCGCTCTCAATTTTTCCCTAACACAAAACTATTTTATGACGTACATGTACAATTGGTGAACACCTACAGGAACAATGAAGCCATAATTCATTAACCTATCGATTTGAGGTTAGTCTTTATTTTAGTTTTTTTTTTTTTTTCATATCTCCAATGGCTACCCTGAAATATCTGAGATGGTTTGTATTGGAGAGAGGGAATTGTATTTCCAATTGTTTCTTTATTTGATTCATGGCTATACTACTGCAGTAAAAATATCGTAAATTAACAAGGTTCTTAAAAAAGTCGAAGCTACTCTTATTAATCTGTTGTCTGAGAAACAGGCTAACTGTACGCCAAGATTTATTATTGTAATTATTATATTTCTAAGACGTGTCTTTTTTCCGTGATGAAGATACAATTTGAAGGAAATTCAGGACTTTACACATTGTCCTTCATCGAAAATCGCAAAGACATCCATGGGTTTGTTACTAACGGAGAGGTAATCCACATAATGTTCGTAAGTCTAAACATTTCAAAGAGGCTAAGTCTTTTAAGTCCTCTTGATTCTTGGAAAAATTTATTGAAGAAAAATTTCAATTCAATTCAAGCCTAGTCATGGGTTTTGAAATGCAATTTTCGCAAAAAGTTTTCAAATTATACCCCTGGCGTCACAACTTGCTGCGTGGTGGTATGGAGGTGCAATAAGAGTGCAGCGGTAGAAGTCTGAGATCTGTTAAGTGGGAGTTATCCAATGTCGCCAATTCGATGTACGAGATAGAAGACCACCCCCCCCCCCTAAAAAAAAATCCATATAATCACCTTTTTATATCATCCCTCTATAGAACATGGAGGTTTTGTTTTGAGCCTGCTCTGTGCTGACCGTCTGTCTGGTCGTGTGTGAGACCACTTTGGTGATACATTTTGTCTGTGTACTGCTCTTCTTAAGGCTGAGTGTGAGAGGGATTACAGCTAGATCCAATTTTATGCCGCTTATCGTTTTACAAAATATATATATACGCATAAGAGCTTTAAACTGTAAATTATAATTTTTTTTTTTCCGACAATTCATATTTCATATAATTTATTTTCTTAAGATTTATTCTTTTATATTGTGTAACATTTTTACAAAAAACGTTTATTAATAAAGAAATTTACTGAATCAGCACTATGGGTCTCCCCCACTCCACCTTTCAGGTCAGCCTGAAGCAAACTCATCTAGCTAGTACACCTTTCCATCTCACTGCTTCATTTACTTACAGCTGGTCATTTACCTACTCTCATTCATGTTCATCTTTAATGAAAGATGGGAAATCTGTTTAGATTACGCAGCTCCTACGTAGATTACACTTTTTATTAAATACATTTAAGTAATGGCGTAGAGCGCCTCACTCATTCTTCACCTAACTGTAGGTCTAGAGCCAGCATCAACAAATTGACTTCTTCCCCGATACCTTTTTTTTTTATCAACCCAGGCATTTTCTCTTATGTATATCACACACACACACACATCTTTAAGTGGGGAATCTTTTTAGATTGGACAGCTTTTGCTTAATAGTTTCCTTCTAGTTTTGTAGGCACTAAAGAACAAAATAAACTTATCTAATCTTTGACACTAGTAAATAAATATTCATTTATATTTATCGGCATTGGTAATTATGTTATTCTCGATACGAATTGTAATATTCTGATATTGTCTAATGAGTAATTCATATGTTAATAATAAAATAATCAAAAACGAGATAAGTTTTTTGAAAGTCTCGTTTTGACCAAAAAAACCGCACGGATAAATTCTTGAAGGGATTAGCTTGAGTGATTATCGAGGTGAAGGAACGCAGTAACTTAACTGTTATTAGAAGTAGAATGGATTTGTGTAGTTTGGAGAGACTACAGCTGACTCCACAGGTCCCAGAGGATACGATAAATCAGTAGAAGGGCTAATTCAGACGCGAGCTAAGAAGACGAAGACCATCCATCTCGTGAGAGGACAGCGAGGTACAAATCCTCTGGGAATGACTAATGTTACCTCTCTGGAGAGAATCGATACGGCTTATCCCGAGATTTATCACCGGAAATTCGATAAGCAATTATTGATATCTTACTATTCAATTCATGTCGGCTAACAGCCTTCCTTCATGTCAATAGGTAATCATATATCGCGCCAGATATCAAGAGAAGTGGCCTATTGCGTGACTAACGAATATTATACTTGCTGTAAATACCAATATTACTGTGATTATTTGATACAGAGAACCATTTCAGACATCATACTTGTATGTTTGAGAATGAGTTGAAATCGTTTTCTCGTTTATGGTTAGAATGTGTCATTAGCTCTCTTTAAGAAAATTGGGTAGTAATTTCTACGTGGAATTATTTAATAATTCTCAGCATTATTTTATTTAGACATTGCTTCTTAAAGGCTAGAAAAATCATGAACACTGTAAGACTGAATGAAATTCCATGATGAGATAGATTAATTTAATTGGCCAATAAGAGACTCGAAGGAGTCCTTCAAATAGAATCTTGAACCTTATAAATATATGGATATAGTCATAAATGAAGGATATACGCAAAATTGTAATTATTAATACTTTCGCTACTAATTTCACATGAATCAAAATTTTCCTCATCAAATTCTACTCGAGTTACAATAATTTTCTCACTCAGTAAAACAAATATGAGAGTTCCTGACGTCCTTAGGGAATTTAATCAAGTAAACCAATTTCTCAAAACCATAGTTATTTAATAATTTTTTTTTTGTGGTATATAATCCCACGAAAATTTTAACAATTCATCGGTCTCGGAGGTTAGGCTCTCGACACTAGTGCGGGGAATTTAATAACTTATCAGACTTGGGACGGTAGCATAAGTGGAAAATGCACCGGCCTGGTTAGCAGGAGATCCAGGTTCGAGTCCTTGCTGGGACAGTTAGATTTTTTATCATAGTTATTTAAATATTTCAACTTGAGATTCAGCTTACCAGAATATTCTTGTTCCGCATACTCTAGTTGATCAAAAGGTATATCATGATATTAGTATTTTATTGATAAGTAAGAATAACTGTTGAGTTTGGGAATCGATGAGACTGTAAGACAAATACAAATTTTAGCCGTGTTTTGAAGTCAATTAGTTCCCCGCTCTCAATTTTTCCCTAACACAAAACTATTTTATGACGTACATGTACAATTGGTGAACACCTACAGGAACAATGAAGCCATAATTCATTAACCTATCGATTTGAGGTTAGTCTTTATTTTAGTTTTTTTTTTTTTTTCATATCTCCAATGGCTACCCTGAAATATCTGAGATGGTTTGTATTGGAGAGAGGGAATTGTATTTCCAATTGTTTCTTTATTTGATTCATGGCTATACTACTGCAGTAAAAATATCGTAAATTAACAAGGTTCTTAAAAAAGTCGAAGCTACTCTTATTAATCTGTTGTCTGAGAAACAGGCTAACTGTACGCCAAGATTTATTATTGTAATTATTATATTTCTAAGACGTGTCTTTTTTCCGTGATGAAGATACAATTTGAAGGAAATTCAGGACTTTTCCTTTTCATCGAGGGAACCAAAATCCTGTGATTCGCATAATTATGATTCACATTCTTGTGTTTATATAATTAATTCTGAAATTTATCTGTTGATGAATATAGTTATTGCAAATATCATTCAACGAATTCTGGAATTTTCGTGCTAATCACCTCCCCTAACACCGAACAACCTATTCGATTTCAGTGGGCGTTCTTTTATTCTGAATGTTTTCATGAACCACTGTCAATTCATGATTATTCTCATACAGTCAATTCTAGAAAAGATCACCAATGATTTAAAACTATACATTCCACCAATTATCATATCTACTCTATAACTCAACCCAGTCAAAAATGCTCTGCAATACGGCAATACCACCCTCACTTGAGTGTCTAAGAAAAACTCTCTGCATTAGGAAACTAAAAACTTAGTGTATATTAGAACACAATACATTCCATGCCATTCTTTGTAATAATTGCGTTTTTGAACAGGAGCTGCGGACATTCTCTTGCCGTGATTGTGGACTGCGAAACATGAACCCCCACATCTACAGTCTCCTGCCAAACTTGGCTCATCTCGATCTCGGTGACAACCAGTTCAAGTACCTCGACAAGGAGGAGTTCTCAGAGCTCAAGAAATTGGTCACTCTCAAGCTGGATGGCAACCATTTCCCTGTCGTCCTCGAAGGCACTTTCAGATCGCAGGTAAGAATTCCCTACGATACCTCCAGCATTCCCAATATGATCCCTCACACATCTAGTTTTTGCCGAATCTAAATCTTCCCTATCATTCCTAATACCAGTTCAAATACCTCGATAAGGAGGAGTTTAAGAATCAGAGTTAAAGAAGTTGGGCGATTACAAGCTACATTTCATATTCAGGCAAAGTATACTCCCCTTTCCTACATAAATAGAAGAATATAAATTCCCAATGTCTTATTGCCTAACTTATCTTCGAGCTCTTTTTTTAATCCATAATTTGTAATATTTTATTACCTTTAGAGGATAATAATACAAATGAGAAAATTGAATGTTAACTGACAACTGAAAACAATTGCTTTGGGATATTAATTTCCTATCTAAGAAACAAAACAAGAGATTAGTATATTATTTATAAGAAGTATTTACCTATTGGAGAACATACATTTTGTAGAACTGATCTAAATAATAATCTTCCATAGATATGATGTCGACTTTTGCAGGGTAAGCTGGAGTACCTGAACTTGGCTCGCAGCCACATAGCCAAAGTGACCAATCACGCACTGGACAACCTCACCTCCCTCCAGGAACTCGACCTGAGTCACAACAAGCTGGATCGGCTGGAAATTGTGACATTGCAACCTTTGGGTGCTAAGCTAAGGGTCCTCCATGTCAGCGGTAACAACATTCGAATAGAGGAGTTCACATTCGTTCTCCAGGTGAGACTCACCCCTGGAGTTCTTTCCAGAGAGACAAATTTAGCTTGGTTAATGACAGAATATATAATCAAAGTTTTATCAGCTTTCTTGTATGTATATGTGTGTGTATATATATTGACATTCACAGCCAAATCTTAGGGGATTCTCGCCATACATTAGGGACTACATTTATTAATATTTAACTTAAATAACGGAACAGGCGGTAATAGCTTGATTTCCTTAAAGGAAATTTGTATAAAATAGTTCCAAATAGCAAAATGACTAAACTCACTTATTCTTAATTTTAACTTGACTTACATATACTGATATATTTATATAAGTAAGTGTGAATAAATAAATAATTTAGACATATTTACCAATAATTCTTCCGGGTTCAACCTTGTCTATATTTTTTCTAAGAGTTGTTCTAAGGTACGGTTGAAACTCTAAGACACGGTTGAACCCGGAAGATATTGGTAAATATGTCTGAGGACCGTAGAAGCCTACGTGAACAAATAATTTAGGGTTGAAAATTGTTTCCTCACACAAATTTGCTTTTTAATTGTCATCAATCGTTGATGAAGTAATTGTAATCTTAGTCAAAACTAAGCAGTGTCTTCTGTGTTGCAGGTGACACCACACTTGCGAGTCCTCGGCGTCGCAGAAGTGGACATGCGTGCAGGTCTTCCTCTCGGCCTCCTCGCTCCCATTGGCGGGCTCAAGCGGCTCAACCTGTCCTCCAACGCTCTCACCAGGTATAACCTTCTCCTAGTCATCCCTTGTAACAGCCAATAACCTTATCGGATCTCCACCCAGGCTAGTTGTAACAGTTACAGAGGAATAAGGTTACTTACCCTAATAAAGCAGACAATAATAAAATCAGTTCAAAATAACTGACCGCTGATACAACGAAATTTTAAAATGAAATTTGGAATTTCAGCAGTGATGATTAATTTTCCACATTATTTATATATATTTATATTTATTTATTAAGGATTTACTTATTATTTGCCTTACTATATCATAGTGTTGGTTTAATTAAACTTCTAGCTGGCTTTCCCTTAACTATGATTACCATTATTTACCATTCCTATACCTGAGGTAGGTAGCGGTTCTTAATGGTTATTCTAAAAGCGAAGGATTTCGGCAGAGGTTAGCCGTCATTCATCAAGTGTTCTTTGATTAAGATGATCCAGACGAAAATGTAGCTAATCTCACTTTGGTAACTGAGTTGAGATTGAAACAATTTCAGCGAATATTCAGTTTTTTACTTTGGAAAAGCCAAATACAGCCAGTTATTGTGTCCGAAATTTTTAAAATAATGAAAGGAAGGGGGGGTTTAGAGGTGGCCTAAATTTAATGTAGTAATATATATATGTATATTTTTTTTAAATTATAAAACGAATTTGNTAAAAAGCAAAGAGTATTCTATAAGTTCTTCCTTTTTTTTAAAATTAAAATTAGATAATTTTAAATTTTTTTTATACAGAAGACAGTCATTTGTTTTGAATTATGCATGAATATTAAGAGGTCATATTAGACCTTTTTTTTTAATACTTGTAACGCGTTAATTTCTATAAATGGAGACTTTGGCGACAGTTTGAAAGTTTTTCTTCCTGAACTGAGGAAATCAGGTTTAATAAATAATTACTTAAAAACGCCATTAAGATATAAACATTCATTGAAAGGCCACGATTCAAACTGTTGAATGAGTATGAATGCAAAACTTATAGGTTTTCATTTTCATAATGCCAAGTCCGCCGTCTTCTGCAGCAAATCCTCATTTCCATCATACTCGATCTCCATGTCAGATCTGATCCTTGTTCCAGTAACCCTCTCTTCCTGATTAACAAGCCGAGGACCTCCTCCTAAGAAGAGAAACAGATAAGAAGTTCGAGTCAGAGCTCTCTAAGGTCTACGGTGACTTTCAGATATCATCTCCCAGACAGAAGTTGGCAGAGGAAGATAAAGACGTTACCTTCACCCTTCGTAGTAAGTCCTCGAATCGGAGAACACATCCAGACACAGCACAAAAGTCTGCCCATAAGAGGAATTAATTACTCATGCTGGATCATGGAAGGGTGGAACACAACATTTTTTATTCACATATTTTCTACCCATTTCTTGTCTTATTCAGTTATTGATATTGTTTATGTCTAGAAGAATGGGAGTCATGGGAGATGTAATTGATATTTCTTGTTGCGAGTTTATCATTATTGACTAATTTACATCAAGTAGAAAATAACTTTTTTTTTTGGATTATTTTAATGGGTAATTATATAAGTAGTATATTTCTAAAGGCATAAACTGAAAAGGGTACATGTCATGGTAATATTCCTTCAGAAATTAATTTATTTCTAATATGACCGGCTTATAGAGGAGGAGCAGATGGTATCACAAGATATCATCAAGATTGAGAAAATGGAGAGAGATACTTGAATCATACTCACTTCCCTTGAATAGAGAAATTTAGATTTACATAGGCCTTTTCTTTGTCTCAGATATATGCATATATATAAATATTCAAAATGATTGTATGGTTGACAATATACGTTATAAAAGCAATGCGGTGAAACCATATAAGTGAAAAAAATGCACTAAGTTAATGTCATAAAATTTTAAATAAGACAATTTGATCGTAAAAAATACAGGGAACACTTTCATTTATTAAAGTAATGAAAAAAAAAATCATAAATACATAAATCAAATGCGCCAATATCTACTGTCCCTCAATCACAAGAGGACACACCCTCGCACACTCACAAACACACACTTTCCTGACTTTCATTCACTCCTCTCACTAATGCTCAATATGATCATTCAAGTATACAAGGTGTTCACTCAGCAAACCTAAATATGTATCTTGGAGAAGAAAATCAGACGTAGTGCAGAGTCAGTCTGGTTGGACAGGAAATGGAAAGGCAAGGAGCACGAAGGAAACAGCCACTTTAAGTATAGGCCTTTTATCGGGAATGTCCTTGACGAGCAGAAGATTGCCAAGTCCTTCAACATTCACCTTTGCGGTTCACACATTGTCCTTCATCGAAAATCGCAAAGACATCCATGGGTTTGTTACTAACGGAGAGGTAATCCACATAATGTTCGTAAGTCTAAACATTTCAAAGAGGCTAAGTCTTTTAAGTCCTCTTGATTCTTGGAAAAATTTATTGAAGAAAAATTTCAATTCAATTCAAGCCTAGTCATGGGTTTTGAAATGCAATTTTCGCAAAAAGTTTTCAAATTATACCCCTGGCGTCACAACTTGCTGCGTGGTGGTATGGAGGTGCAATAAGAGTGCAGCGGTAGAAGTCTGAGATCTGTTAAGTGGGAGTTATCCAATGTCGCCAATTCGATGTACGAGATAGAAGACCACCCCCCCCCCCTAAAAAAAAATCCATATAATCACCTTTTTATATCATCCCTCTATAGAACATGGAGGTTTTGTTTTGAGCCTGCTCTGTGCTGACCGTCTGTCTGGTCGTGTGTGAGACCACTTTGGTGATACATTTTGTCTGTGTACTGCTCTTCTTAAGGCTGAGTGTGAGAGGGATTACAGCTAGATCCAATTTTATGCCGCTTATCGTTTTACAAAATATATATATACGCATAAGAGCTTTAAACTGTAAATTATAATTTTTTTTTTGTGGAATTTAATCCCACGTAAATCATAATCATTTTTAGTGCAAGGGAACAGAAGTCGAGTCCTGGCTGGGACAGTTAGATTTTTTATTCTGTTCTCTTGCACAAAAAATTGTTAAAAATTATATACATTCTTTTTTAAATATATTGAGAAAGAGATGGGTTGATAACGTTTTACGAAAAACGTATTTTAATTAAGGAAATAACGAATATGGCAGCAAAGACTGAGCTATTCCTCCCCCAGTTTTGTTTCCCGACAAGTCTAGAGCGAATCATTGTGGACTTTGAACCCGCATTGCAAACCGAAGGTCTTTCACATATTTATATATCGGGGAATCGGCTGAGATTACGCAGCTCCTGCGTCACAAACTTTTATCCGCACACAGCTGAAAGTGCACATGGTCATTAGTTTCATAAGTTTGTTTTTAGAATAGGGTATAAAACAATGTGGTCCCCGAAAATGAAATTTCAATCACATTACAAAGAAATTATAGTCATTTCTTTAGTTTCTTACCTTCATTTCCCAGCACTAACTCTGAAGGAAGTAACTTCTTGTTTTTTATCTGTATTTGTATTATGTGTGTTTCATGTTTTACTGACGGAAACATTCCAGTCCTCGAGAATAATTCTCAATCTTCTAAAAGCCAGTACTTTTGGTGGATTATGTCTATTCAAACAGTAATGAAACCTTCCTGAAACACACTATTTCCTTGGAAACCTTTTCCAAAGTAACGTAAACTTGAAGATTTTCCCTTTTGACAGTTTTAAATATTTCTGTCAAATATATATCCAGACAATGTCCTCTTCAGTCCTCTGAGAACTGGCCGTCGTTCTACTTTTGATAATCCGACGGCACCCATCAGATCCTCAGCGAAGTGTCTCGTCAACTGTGCTTCAAGTATCGTCTATTACCCTCAATCCTCTGAGAACTGGCCTGCGTTCTACTGCTGAGAAGCTGACGGGACGTTTCGCCCCATCAGATCCTCAGCGAAGTGTCTCGACAACTGTGCTTCAAGGATCGTCTATTACCCTCTATTCCCCCTTAAGATATTAAAATTAATAGTTTCCTTAATATTGACGTTTCTTAAAAATTTCTAGTCAAAACATGAGTGCAATGCCATTTTATACTTCTTTCATTTACGTAATACATATTACAATACACACAGAAAAAATGACCCTTATTAAGAAAGACATTGATGAATTAATTTAGAGTGTTGCATTTAGTTCTTTCATTGCAAACCCTTAAAGGAATTTCTGCTTTTAAGGAATTCTATCTCGGCTATAGTCGAAGAGGTAAAAAAAAGGGGGTTGATAAGGACCCCAAAATATACAGTCGTAATATTTTCGTTGTTATTTGAGATACGTAAAAGTTTACAGAACTCAGTAAAGGTAAAACTCGAACGTTTATATTTTATAACAATATCTTCTTTCGGTTCAAAATGATCCGATATAATAAGTTTGATATTGTTTTTCTTCTTAGCATTCTCAAGAGAACTTTTGAATAAAATAGGAAGGAAAATTTATAAATGTATATGAATTGAGTCCTTAGATGACAATTCTTCAGACGACAAACTGTCCTTCATTGAAGATAGTTCTAGTAATGAATTAATTGGCGCAACTGATAACAACTAAGTATGCATTTGCAAGATAAATGTCAGATAGTTAACTGCTCCTTAGTTACCCCTGAGGCCTAGATAGGCAATCCCGCATTACTCATTCCCTCACACACGCGAGTAATGACAAATTCACAAGGGATTAGCGCATATGCCTTCCACAGCTCCTGTCTCAAGCACAAGCCTGAGATCACAAGATGTTGTCCTGATCTTCGTCAAAATACCTTCAGTTACTGGAAATAGGAACAGATAGATAGGAAATAGAAACAAGTAGCGAATACAACATATTATACTACACAGATTTCTTTATTGGCAAAAGATATATTTCTTGAAATTCCACCCCATATAAGTGTGAGGGATTTCAAGATATGCTAATGTTCATAAACTAAAATACTCGAAAATTCGTCTCCTGCATGACGGAATTTTGGAATTTTTGCTTTGTAACCTCTTGGAATACCCCCCTTTCTAGCCCACCCTCATTTTCCATCTACCTAAATTTCTTCCTCTCTTCCCTCAACTTTTATTTATCTGCGGGAGTAAAAAATGTCAGGTATGTGTACTATAATGTTTTCTTAACATCAAATTTACTTTGATTTACTTGTTCTTCTTATATTTTACAGCGGTAAATCCTTTCTTTTTTATATTGTGTTTATATCTTTAATATTATTTACGTTCAGGGAGTTTTTTATAAACCTCTAATGGATTTTCGTATTAATATTTATTTACAACTATGATTGTTTACTATACATATTTTGCGAACTATATATATTTATACTCTCTGCTCTGAGCTTTAAAACTCTTAGTAGTCCAAATCCCCCTAGCACTATGATCTTTATAAGGATGCAAACAAAACTATCCATAAGAACCACTAATATCATGGAACCAGGGGATGTTTAATCTTGGTTAAACCTGAAGACCTATGTGGACTTCGATACTCTGAGGAAATCGGAACCTACCAGTTATAAAACTCTCCTAGAAAATGGTCAAGTTCTGACAGAGTTACAGTAGAGAAGATGTCCTGACAAGAATAGGGCACGCTAATATTACCCACGTACTGATGACCAGAGAAGATCCACCAACCTGCGACAACACAACTGAATGTCCAACATACCATCCAAGATACCAAGCATATCAATACCAATTTCCCTTCGAAAGCCTTCCATGACAACTGCCTGTGAGCCTAGGTTAGTATTCTATAAAAAAAAGTGTTAAAAAAAAAATATATATATATATAATCCTGTGATAAATAACTGGCTTTCAAATAATGTCTTATATTTGTTTGAGGTATGTGTGACTATTCATGTATATTAATAAGTAAATATAGTTATACATTTAAAGAAAATATATTATTTTTAAAAAATAACTTTACTGTGCTAATCTATAAACAATAATTCTACAATATTCCTCTTTATGTATTGTTGTCTATTAAATTTACTTTGTGATTCTTATCCGAGCTTATGTCTTCTGAATGAAGAATATCTAAGTTAACATGGAGGTTCGTTGTCCGTCAAGTATTAAGCTGGATGAATTAGCCAGGATCAGAAAAATAAAATACTTCAAAATTGTTGGGTAACTATCATAATTACCTAGTAATTTTGGAGTATTTTATTTTTCTCATCCCTGACCATAGCCTGACTCCTCCGGCATATATTTAAATTATTGAACTCAATGTAAAAGCTAGTATTATATGTGTGCTGCAAGGAGCTAGACTGTAGAGAGTGGAAGACATCCCTTAACTTTAAGCCGAATTCAGCTGTAAGGGCGTAACAACCACGCTGTTAGTGACCCCGTGGCCCTACAGCTGCGGCATATTTGCTTGGTCAAACCTCAGTGATCTCTACCAGTCTCCCCCCCCCCCCCCCCATACACGCCTTCTTATTCTGTATCGGAAGCGGGATAAACAATATTTATACATAATTTTTCTATATTACCACCAATAATAAGTATAATTGTTAGTGCAACTTTTATAGAAATTAATAAATGGCTCTGTTAAAATTTTAAAAATTATCTGACAAAGAAAATACTCATTCTGAACACGGAAACAATGTTTTGAATTATGCCATATAAGTAGCATTTAAGATTCACGAATTTAAGCATTATTATTTTCAAGTGAGAAGTGAAAAACAATTTATTTTTATGGTATTAAATACAAAAGATAATATTTTGTAAATTTTAAAAGAATATGTAATATTACTTGAAAAGCTACAGAGACCGTGTTTGTAAACATGAATGTTTACTGAATTCATTTCAATTCCAGTAATCGGCTTAGTGGAGCTCAAGTATTATGCTAATGCTGTAGGATTACGTGAAAGAGTTTGGAATTCATGATTATTTATTTATATTTATATTTATGTCCTTTAGGGGCATGACATTCTCCAATAGCGCTAAGTGATACTTCAACAACAATATGTGATGAGGACAGTGAGTGTAGAGGGGAGTTACATAATCCAGTGTGACGTCAGAAGCAATCCCATGTAACCCATTAATAACCTGTTCGGGAAGAGCCACAGAAGACATCTTGTAGCTCTCCGCTGATTGGTGACTCCATTACAGTCTTCCCAGTTCCCTGTCGACTGAAAAGCGTTATTAGTGCAGAAAGCACTCAGTAGATTCCTAAAATGCATGTCTAAAGAACTATTTATTTGGCATTGCAGGAGATATTCTGTTTTCTGGGAGAATACGTCACTTAAGTCAAATTACTTGACCACCATAGCCACAACACGCATAGTAATGAGCAGACCTTGTCTTACCACAGTAAACTCATATTTCTACTGCAATCGCAGATACGTTTCGGCAATTTTTGTCAATCGCTCAAAATGGGCCAAATACCAGTACATAAATGCAACAGTATGTCTATAGAACTACGAGAATTTACTTTGAACGCGGAAAGTCCGTACATCGAGTTTCATTACGTAAAACTATGAATTCCTTTGCGCGAAAAACGTAAATTAATGGTTGCTAGAGTGGTTGCAGAGTGAACCTCAAATTTTAGTAACTACTTGACAATATCTGTGGGAGATCCTTATTTTATTAAACAAATTCCAATGAGATCATCCAAAATTTCCCGCATATTTTATGAAATTTTCTCTAGGTTAATTTGGAAATGGATATTTTTATTTAAGTTCGATTCACTAAGCTTATTTTATTAAATAATTTTTAAAAATATAAATTTTAATACACAGTCTATAATCATTTAGCCTTTGGGGATTGAGATAACCTTTAAAGCGTTGCCAGTATCCTTTTATGCGCCTGAATTCCTGGCGAGCGTTGGCGATCGTAGGCTTGTGGCCACTGCTATGAGGCCAGGAGCACCGCTTTAGGCCTGACTGGCTCCTACAGGATCGGACCATAAAGCTCTATGGTGCGGCTGAAGGTTCCCGAGGAAGCAGTTCCTGGTCCTGGCACATTCTGAAACGGGTTTTATGGAGAACTGTTCCCGGAAGCTCGGGGATTTCTGAAAGAACCGCTTTCATCGGCTCTTTCTAGCCACATTTAACTTTCGACAGTCCATAACACTTTGTAAAGACAACTGACTGTTATTTCCAGAAAAAAGAGAGAGGGAGTTTCAGATTTTTCAGCTTGTGCCCAGCAGAATGGATTTTCACCATTTTTGTTTCTGTTATAACGTAAATGGGAAAGGCACTGTTTGTTACGTTTTAGCGTATTCCCTTTAGGAAAGTTAGCTATTGCACCCTCTATTTGTATTTGTAATTGATGCTAGATGTATGACCAATGCCGGATTCTGAATATCTTTGTGAGATTTGGTCAAACATTGATCTCTATACGCTCAAAACCGAGAGTGATTTTCCTTAGATAAGTATAAATATTCACAGTGATTCATTTCCTATTGCTTATATCTTATTGTAAAGCTCAAATTTAATCAGTTGCAATGAAATTAAATTTGCAATTGAATATAAATTTGTTTCAAATTATTTCTTATGTTAGAAATAAATAAATTTTAATTAATTATTTGAAAGTAATTTATAAAAAAATAAGAAAAATTTACTTTAATTTTATAAATTTTAAATTTTACTATATGCCCAGCAAAACTAATGTCAGCCTGCCGGACTTATATAACTCGGAAACATTAAACACATAACTCTTATATTGCATGACATAATTCATATCTTATGACATAAACTACATATACCCCTTCATACCGATAACAGAAACCATAGAAATAGTAAAATCACAAATCATGCACATGTACAAGGACCATACACTAAGGAACTAATTTTAAAACAAAAGAAGGGTATTGGCTCAGCTGAAAAAATCTGTTCGAGTCTACGCTGAGCAATCATTTATTGATAAATAAAATTTGTCTCACTTCCATGGGTATTAGGAATAGAGTGGAATATATGGCCACAAGTGGTTGTACAGGAGGTAAAAATAGCTTAATGAAATAAAACAGAATTACTTCTTGTTCTTCATAGTGAACTAATCAGATCAAAAGACGCCTTGAATTTGTAGAAAATTTAATGTGATGTGCTAAGGTGATTTTAATTTGGTGACTGTTGCGTGCGGAGGCTGAACCAGGGGTAAAAATCCTCATACACTAAATAAAATGCCGGGTCTGGTTGTAGTAGTGTATGCAATAATGAATTTCCAATATTAATTGTGACTTCTGAATTAGCACCACAATAATATTGGCACAGCATAAATGAATGTAATGAGTATATAAATTATTAGCAATTTTAATAAAAAAGGGAGCAAGAAAAATGTTGATGTTTAATGAAATGAAAAGTACAGAATTTATAGGTTTACAATGAAAATGGTTTATTGGCATTAGTTTAACAAATAGAAAAAATATTTAATTCAAGGGAATTACAAAATAAATGAACTTAATTAAAAATAATACATTGAATAAATAATTAATAAATAATAAACATAAATAGTTTGTAAAAATTGTGTGAAATCCCAATCACTTACTTTGACTGCAACTATTTAGAAGATTCTTTGTTGTTCGAAGGAGAGAGAGAAGGAATAAACAATAATAGGTCTGACCTGATTATGAGCTCACGGAACACAAGATTGTTGAAAATCACAAACTGCGTCGAATCCGGGTGAGGAAGAGAACGTCGTCGTCTGGATGAACTGATGAGGCCGGCCGGCAGTCAAAGACAGGTGTGCAGGCAACGTCGGCCTAAATACGGCTTCGGTGAGATGTTGGCAGTGCGCTAATTGTTGGATTACTAGCGTAATATTGATTAGCACTCTAATATAATATAATGATGATTCAAAAAATTAAATAATTAAATGTCGCTATTTCAGGAGAATAAAATGTTCAATCAACTTGAAATGTCTCCAATAGGGAAATAGCGAGAATCACTTGTACAGTACGGAGCTATCACGTCAAGGGACAAGACTTAACTCACTGTGCTATCAGGTCTGTTGGGATTGGGAGCCTATCGTTTATTGGGGAAAGTGGTGCTAATTTGTTTAAAGGTCGCTAGAAATGCCTTTGTCGTGAGTTCAGATACCAGTTCTAAGTGAACTGCCTTTACCGACATACACACGAAGACGCAGAGATATGCGTTAGTAACTGGGGCGTTTCGTCTAGTGCCTTGTTTTATATTATATGGACCTGCAAAGTCAACCCCAACAAAGGAAAATGGGCGGCCTTGAGACACCCTAGAGATAGGGAGGTTCGCCATAAACGGGTTGCTGGGTTTTGCCCTGAGCCTAAAGCATCGAATGCATTTCCAAACACATTTTCTCACAAGTTTCTGCATTCCAAAAATGTAATATCTCCTGTTCAGATATGCTTGCAAGGCTTGTGGTCCTAGATGAAAGTTTCTATGGTGTATGTGGTCCACTATCATTCTAGTTAAGGGAGATTCAGTGGGGAGAAGCATGGGGTGCTTCGAATTGTAAGGCAATGATGCGTTTTCCAGTCTACCGCCCACCCTGAGAACTCTTTCTTTGTCCTCGAAAACCGCCAAATTCTTGAAACGTAACGAGGTAGATTCTCTTCGATCAAAATCATAATCCTTTTGGTAGAATTCTTGCTGTATTACTCGAACAAGGTACGCAGTAGCAACTTGTATCTCACTCACTGTAAAGCTAGGTTTACACTATGTAGCAGAACTATATAGCAGAGCTACATGTAGCACAACTATATAGCTCTGCTACAAGTTCAAAAAGTGAAGCTAGGTTTACACTATGTAGCAGAACTATATAGCACATGTAGCACAACTATATAGCTCTGCTACAAGTTCAAAAAGTGACACTGGAGATCTGCTATATAGCCCGACTATATAGCAAATTTAAGCCTATTTTCTCTGCTATATAGCAGAGAAAATAGGCTTAAATTTGCTATATAGTCGGGCTATATAGCAGATCTCCAGTGTCACTTTTTGAACTTGTAGCAGAGCTATATAGTTGTGCTACATGTAGCTCTGCTATATAGTTCTGCTACATAGTGTAAACCTAGCTTAAACCTAGCTTAAACCTAGCTTAACTTTTTGAACTTGTAGCAGAGCTATATAGTTGTGCTACATGTAGCTCTGCTATATAGTTCTGCTACATAGTGTAAACCTAGCTTTAAGGTACCGTTACGTTTCGCCTTTGTCTTCTTTAGATTTTTCACGAAACGAAAAATATATGCCAGTTTGCGAACAAGCTTCATGAATTGTGAAGTAGATTCTATTAAATAGTTGACAAATAGAGCAGATGTTGCAACTGTGGTTGCATGTGAGAGTGAATTAATTTTGCAATCTGGCAAATTCAAAACAGCTTCCGGAGTTGTTGGAAGAATTAATGGTTCTTTGTTGATAAAATCTGGGCCCTTCCACTACAATTCACAATCGACCAGGCTTCTCCGACGCATCACAAAACAAAATAAGTTAAGCTTTCCCTCGGAAGTGTAAATCCAGCGAGGTATATCAATTTCACTTACCATGGGCAATTCTCGCAGATAACTGTTCCAGCTCTTTAAAATACAAGGTGGTGGTGGATCATCCCAGCCCAATTTTTCTAACCAAAGGCGTTGAATCATATGTTTCGCTGGCAATATCACTGGTGCTAATAATCCCAAAGGGTCAAATAAACGAGCTACAGTGGACAGCATCGAGCGTTTAGTAACTTTCATTGAAGCTAGTTCAACCTTGTAACGGAAGCAGTCGGTGCTAGGGTCCCAATGAATACCAAGTACCTTGGTGGTAGGATCTTCGGGTTGAAGAGACATTAGCAGTCGTTCCCCTGCCTCAGGGATTGTATCCATAAACTCTGTTGAGTTACTTACCCACCTATATATAGGAAATCCTCCCCTTTTCAACAATTCAATGAGTTGAGCTTTCAGTAGGACTGCTTCTTCCACAGAATTCGCCCCAGTGATGATATCTTCTACATAAATATCGTTTCGAAGTACTGTCGACGCCTCAGGGAAATTCTCTCCCTCATCGTCAGCCAATTGGATCACCACCCTTAATGCTAAATCAGGTGAGGATGCTTGTCCATACGCCAACGTTCGCAGCTCTTAAGTCTTTACCGTTTCTTCCTGTGAAAAACGCCAAAGTATATGCTGGTAATTGCGGTGTTCAGGGACAACTAAAATTTGCCGAAACATTTTAACGATATCAGCACAAATCGCAACTCTAAATGTTCGAAAGTTCAAAATTATTATTGCTAGATCCTTTTATTGTTTTGGACCGGGAATCGGGAAATCGTTTGTAAGGGTCCCGAAGAGGCAAAGCAACCATATATCTTCCATCTGAATCTCGTCTAACAGTAGACTTAAAATATTCTTCCCATTTCAAATCTTCCGGGTGAGGGTGATCAGTCCTTGGAACCTCCTCAACTTCCCAAAAGCTCTTTAGAATTGCCTCCGAAAACGGAGCTTCTATTGTGGATAAACAGGATTGAATAGGGGCAGCCTGAGGAGATGGTGGAACACCAATTACAATGTGTCCAAAAATAGTCGGAATAGTTCCCAATTTATCAGAAATTTTAGTTATCCGATCGGGTGCAATTATCTGCAGAAGAAGGTCTGATCCTAGCAAAAAGTCAACAGGTCTCGATTCCCAAAATCTATCGTCCGCCAGTTTGACACATTCAAATTTATGTATAATGGACGGACACAGGTTCATACTAGGCAAATTGGAGGTCAGCGAGGACATTACAAGAGCTTGTGCTTGTATTTTTTCAGAGTCATTTCGTATTGGTGACAATGTACAACTTATTACGCCTTTAGCTAATGGCAGCTGTGTGAGTCCTATTCCAGAAAGATTTCGCTAGGCCTCCAAGGTAGTCCCAATTTGCGAGCGCAATGTTCGGAGACCATTGAAAATTGAGAACCAGAGTCAATAACTAAACGAATGCGTGGTAAAATTCCTTGCCAATCAGTTACGTTAACTATTGCTGTGCCTAAAAGCACATTATGAATGCCAATGGTAGTGTTCACAATTCCAGGAGTTGATTCAAGTTCGGAATTTTGGACTACAGAGGTAGAGCCATTATGTTCTTTGACTGCGCCTGACCCTAAATTGGAGTTACTATGAAGAAGTGAATAATGCCGTTTTTTACAATGAACGCAAGTATAGGTGGATGAACAGTTTGTCAAAGCATGTCCTTCTCTTAAACAATTTGGACAAATTCGGTGTTTTCGAACAAACTCCGTTCGTTTGTCAATCGGCATATTCTTGAAGGCGTAGCAGCGAAAAAGTAAATGATCCTTTTTACATTTGGGGCAATCACGATTACTAGGTGAACTGTACTCGGTCCTAGAAGGTGAATGTCTTCCTTCAACAAAGGTTGCTAGGATCCTTGAACCCATAGGCTGGCAATTAGAGGGTTGTCCTCTATGAGGCTGAGTTAATTCGGATAGCACCAAGATCTTACAATGTTGCTGTATGAAATCTACAAGCGATTTGTAAGGGGAAATTCGATTCCCTCTTGCTTTTCTTCATATAGTTTCCGATTTTTTCAGAAATGACTTTTTTCAGAAATGAACGCAAATAATGTGGGTTAGAAGCAGATTGACTTGATGGCTTGAACTCCTTGATTTTATGCAAAAAGGCAGCGGCTAAAATTCGCTTATTATTATGACGGTCTTGAAGTGCCTTCCACGCATTGCTATAATCCGTACCCGAAATCGGAAATGACGAAACTATTCGCAGAGGTTCGCCTGATAGCGATCCCACGAGGTGGTGGAATTTTTAAATGGGAGTCAGTGAAACTTCGTCGTGAACGATGGAAATAAAAATATCTCTAAAATGAATCCATTCCGAAAGCTCACCAGGAAATTTCAAAATATTAATTTTCGGCAGCCTATTACAGGCTATCGAAGCTGCTGACAGGTTTTGGGAAAAACTTGTATTTGAGTCTTGCAAGGTCGACGAGGCTGCCGGAAGGTTAGCTGGTCTAGGGTTCATGATATTTACATTCATATAAGTAGGAGCGTGCTCCCTTTAAATATTTTTCTACTACAGGAAATTCTTTTTCCTTGTCCATAATTACATAAATTTCGTATAATTTATCCCACGAATGTGAAAAGGTCTGATGTAAACCTGTAAGACACAAATATTTACCTCTAAATGCCGAAAATTTGGTCGTATCCTCCTCTACTTGCTTGGCTGTATCCCGAATGGCCTTGATCTCTCCAAACGTATCCATTAATTATTTCTTCAAAAATAAATATTGAATGACTTTAACAGTGACATTTAAACAACTCATAGAATCCCAAAACATTGAGAATATCATGGAAAGACACATCAAAAAACACTACTAAGTGGACGCCATATTGTGCATAACACATATATTTCCAGGAAATAAAAATCAACCTACAAATATAAATAAAACTTGGTTGAAGGTAAAATTATTGAATTTCTTTTTATTCGCTCGTGAATTTACCAAATTTTTTTTTCTGTTTTCAATATTTATTGATTCTTGTGAGTGCCAAATATCTCATATAAAAGCATAATTTATTTTAAATTACTCACACTTTGATCTTCTAATAAATTACGAATTAATAATTCTATTTCCAAATAAATTATGACTTCGTCTAAGTCTGTTAAGTCCGACAATTTAAAATTCCGTCAAATTAATTAACTGAAAATAATAAACCATAAAGATTTTCAAGAAGATTCAGGATTTTACCTTAATCAAGTAATTACTGGTGAATATCTGGAACCGAGATATAACATCTTCTACGCAGGAGCAGCTTAAGCTAAGCATATTTCGTTGAAGATACTCAATGATAAGAGCCAATCACTAAGTTTAGCATTCGAAGTAGAGGGGGTAGTGAAAATAAAAGACTACTATACTGCTTGAGATGAAAGCGCTCAGCCTTCGTAGTTACATTCGTAAGTAACTTTCAACAAGGTTTTTCGTGCTATGGAACATGAATTTTACTACTAGGTTTATGAATTTTGTCAAAGTAATTATAACTACGATAATGCAATTTTTTTTTTTTTTTAGGTTACTTTATTTATTTAGAAATTACATCCTGCACAGCGTGCATCTTGCAATGTGCTCTCATAGTATATAATAAATATGTACAACATAGTAATAATAATGTACAACATACATTTATAGTAATCGAAAAAAAATAATAATGATTTTTAAAAAAATAAATAACTTAAAAAAAACAAATAATAATAATTAAGAAAAAAGAAAAAAAAATTAAACTAGCATGTATTTCGCTTGGTGGAGAAGCTGCCCAATGGCAGTACTCCTAAAGCACTATTTACAATATTTACAATTGTTTGTTTTATTGTTGTTTTTTTTTCAATTCTTATTGGGAAGTGTTGGCAATGATGAGGTCACGCGGCCATTTCCTATTCAGGCGGCGTGGTGGGTTATTAGGATGGGTAATACTAGATAGAGTTTGGGCTAGAGGATTGGGATGCATGGAAAGGGCAGAGTGGAATTTATTAAAACGGGTTGTGATAACTTCTTTTACAAACGGGATTTCAAGGTCATTGTGGAGTAAGGAGTTGGTTACGTAATAGGGTGCATCAACTATGATTCTTAGGGTTTTGGATTGGAAGGACTGTATTCTTTGGATGTTGGATGGTTTAGCAGTTCCCCACAGTTCGACTCCATAAGTCCAAATAGGTCTCAACAGTGTCTTGTAAAGAGTTAGTTTGTTAGTCACAGTTAAAGTTGACTTGCGGTTTAGCAGCTTGTAAAGTTGTCCAAATCTCCTATTTAGTTCCTGTCTTTTGATTTTTGTGTGTGTGTTCCATGTTAGTCGGGAGTCAAGATGAAAGCCTAGATATCTGACGCAGTCGGAAGTAGGGATAGGAATATCGTTAAAGTAAATTCTGCCAGGCTGCTTCTTCCTTAGTGTGAACGTAACATGACAGCATTTGCTTTCGTTAACCTTAATGCGCCAGAGCTGGCACCATCGCTGTATGTCCATAAGATGTCGTTGGAGATTTCTCCTGGCAGTATGTGCGTCAACATCGGAAGAAAGGATTGCTTGGTCATCAGCAAAGGTTGCAAGAAGTGTGTTAGGATGGGAGGGTATATCGGCAGTATACAGGATGTAAAGGATGGGCCCGAGCACACTACCTTGTGGAACTCCCGCCTCCACTTGGTAATATTCGGAGTAATCTAATCCTTGTCGGACCCTGAAGAATCGATCGGTTAGGTAGGAGCGAAGGATAAGGTAAAGGGTGCTTGGGAGGATGGATTTTAATTTGAACAACAGTCCGCGATGCCAGACCCTGTCAAATGCTTGCGACACATCGAGGAAGGCACCAATGCAGTACTGCTTATTCTCGAAAGAGGAGGAAATGCAATCTACAACACGAAACACCTGTTGGACCGTGGAGTGTTTGGTTCGGAAACCAAACTGGTGTTTTGGAAGTATATGGTGATCGTCTAAGATTGGTAACAGCCTTTTAAGAAGAATCTTCTCAAAGACCTTTGAAAAGAGGGGAAGCAAGCTTATTAGGTGATAGGAAGAAGGATTACTTAGGGGTTTGCCAGGCTTTGGAAAAAGGATAACAGTGGATAATTTCCACAGGAGAGGAAAGTGTGTGGTTCGGAGAATGGTGTTGTAGAGGTAGGTGAGGAAAGTTACAGCCTTTTTGGGTAAGTGGTTTAGGATTTTGGCTGTAATAAGATCATGCCCGGGAGGCTTGCGTTTAGGCAAGCGGGAAAGGATATATTTGACCTCAGAGGGGGTGACGGCTTTAGGAGGTGGAGACAGAGGAAGAGAGGAGTCAAGGAATTCTTCTACCTCCGTGCTCTTAGAATGGTTTTCTGGGTCAGGGTGAGGAGTGAAACTTTGCTGAAGATGACGACCAAAGACCTCGGCTATGTCTGCATCGGACGCTGCCCAAGTGCCATCATCGCGGCGGAGAGGAGAGGTGGGGGAGTGGTATTTGAGGATTTTTCTGGTGGCAGTCCAGAGGGATTTGTTTTCCGTTGTGAGTGAGGAGAGATGATTGTTGAATTCTTTGTTGTGATAGGATCTGAGTTCCCGTGTCACTAAACGGCTCAGTTTGTTATATGCTTGGTGGTAGACTGGGTGTCGTGTTCTCTGCCATGTGGTTCTGGATCGTCTTTTAGATAGTTATATGGATGGGAAGAGGTTTGTTGTTTAAAGAATTGGGATTTAGATGTTTTTTGGCACGACTGTTGAATAGCAGAGGTGAAGGATTGTACAGCATCGTCAAGGTCTTGCGGGGATTTTCAGGAAATTCTGAGGTCTATAGCGCCTTCAAGGTGGGATTTGTACCTATCCCAATCAACTTGGCCATTAACCAATGACGGAGGAGTCGGTTTTGGGATGGGTTTTAGTGACATGGTCAGGAGTACGGGACTGTGATCAGAAGAAAGGTTTTTGAGTGTGCTGGTAAAGGATTGGAGTGGATGTAGGCTTTTGCAGACAAAAAAGTCAATGAGATCTGGTACTCGATTGCCATCTGCAGACCAGTATGTGGGAGTATTCGGGGAGAGGGTTTTGAGAAGCCTGGAGGAAAGGGAAGTGTTCAGGGTACGACCATGGGAGTTAGTTGTCCTGGAGCCCCATTGTAGATGTTTCGCATTGTAGTCTCCGCCAGCGAGGAAATGGGAGCCCAGTGAATCAAAAAATTGATTGAACTGAGGAGAAGTTATAGGTTTGTTTGGGGGACAGTACACTGCCGCAAGGGTGATAGGAAAAGTGAAGGTTGAGAGTGATACAACCTCTCTCTACAGTGGTAGATTGGAAATATTCTGTAGGATTGGAGGGTATCAGGTGATGGGAGAGGGAGCTGCGAATCAGAAGGGCCGTCCCACCATAGGCTTTCCCGTCTGGATGGTCGGTCCTATAAGTTCGGTACCCTGGTATATTGATGTATTTTTGTGATGTAAGTTTTTCTGTTATAAGTGCGACATCAACATTTCTATTACTGAGAAGTAATGTCAATTCGTGTTTATGTGTATGTACTCCATTGGCATTCCATAAGAAAACTGTGAGGAATTTGCTGGTGTGGGAATTCATGGTTGAGGTACAGGAAAGCGGGCAATTAGGGCTGTAATGAGATTAATGAGGAGATTTAACATGGACTCCATCATGGATTGGGTTCTGGCAAAAAAGGTTTCCGTGATAGAGTACATGTCGGAGGAACGTTCATGGGGTGCTGGCTGTTTCTGACGGGGTTGTCTCTGCAGCTGGACCTGTCTGGCGGCACAGGAGTAAGAGAGATTCTCCTGAACATACCTTGCAGGAGCACCTGTGGAGAGCTGGTGCTGGACTGGCGGTCCTCGCTGGATCTGGGTCGGACGTCCTTGCTGGCGTTGAGCCGAAGGGTCCCGCTGGCGTTGGGCCGAGGGAACTCGTTGGCGTTGAGCCGAGGGAACTAGCTGGCGTTGGGCTGAAGGCTCACGCAGCGTTCGTTTTCTCAGCTGCTGGTATGCATCGCAGCCTTTATAGCTAGCTGGGTGACTCTTGGAGCAGAGAGCACAGGTGGCTGGAGTGTCCCTGGTCTTCTGGCAGTCTCGGCTCTCATGATTTTCCCCGCATTTGACACAGCGAGGGAGGTGGTTACAGTTACTCTTTGAGTGACCATACTGTTGGCATCTGTGGCATTGAATTATGTCACGGCGAGGGTGAGGCTTTTCTACCACTACTTTTGTATGGAATAAGTCTGTGAGGTCATAGATGGAGTTGATATTTGTTGTTCTCTCCAGATCTACAAAAAATAGCGGGAGTGGCACTTTATAAGTTCCTTCAGTTCCTCGCCGGGTACCAAGGACATTCAGGACACTTTTCGGTTTGAACCCGCGCTCTAAGAGTTCTTCTGCTATTGTCTCAGTGGGAGTTGTGTGGTCAAAATATCGAATAACTACTCGAAGTACACGATCTTCTTGGAGTTGGTACGAGTGGTACTCGGCTTTTGTGTCTTTAAGATATTTTACTATGGCGCGGTAGGAGTCAGGAGTGTTAGGATTTATTTTGGTATCGGACTGTCTGCTAACGCATTTATAATTTTGCCTGCCAACTATTTGGTCAAGTTGTGTGCACATTAAATGGAAATTTTTAATATTTTAACGAATATTGGTGGGGGCTTGGGAGTTTTAGGGGTGGTCGTCGTTTCCATTCCGTTTTCCTCTGTGGGGAGAGCGCTGAACGGGTTTGGCGTGAAAAACGGCGATTCAGTGATGGCCGGGGCATTATTGTTAAGTGTTGTGTCATTGAGGCCTGCGAGATTTGTCGCCGAAATATTTGTGTTATCGCCTGTCGGGGATGACAGTGTGCTGGTGGACGAGCCCTGATGACTGGCTAGCAGCGGGTCGCTGACGTCTGGTTGGTGGTGAATTCAACGGTGAGGGCTTCCCTCCAGCTGAGCGAGTCCTCTTGTTACGGCCTTTGTTTGATACCATGATTTGATGGTAGAAACTGCCGTGCATGTGAATAAGTGAGAGAGAGAGAGAGAGAGAGAGAGAGAGAGAGAGAGAGAAAAAGAAAAAAAGTTAGAGGCGGCTGGTATCGAACTCGCGCCCGAACGGGACAAGCCGTGGCTCTCAGGCAGAAACAGCCTTTTATCAGACCCAGCCACGGAGGCTGTCTGACGTCAGGACACTTTCTCCCATACTACTCTCAGTTAGGGCTAGCAGTAGGACAGAACGTGTCGTTCCCCCTCCACTGATAACAATTGCACTGTTCACTGTCTAGAGCACTAATTTATACCATGATTACTCACGTTACATACAATAGTTGTAATATACTCACGTATTGATTGTTTCTCCATGGTTCTTCACTAAACTGCATGAATTTTAGCACTGTCACTTAAACTTGGCCTGTGCCAAGTTTAATAAATAGTTGTTCACTAAGACACTGTCAAAATACTTAGTAATGACGAGCACACAACGAAGCTGTTCACACAATGGCTGACTAGCACCGACTATAATGCAATTATAAATATTATTTCAGCTCTAAAGGTCTCTCCTGCTCGACAGATTTTAAACGAAAAGTAATGCATTTAATGTCTGACAATATAAAGTTTAATTACTGAAATTGGTTCCTATTATTTAAAATTAATAAGGCTCACCATTAATCTATAAGTTACATTTTTAAATATTTTGAATTTTTAGCGTTTTTCTTGAAATTTAATAGAAATGTATTGTTAGAATATCACATTCTAAACAAAATTTTATTAAAATACTTTTTTTCAAAACTCAGACAATAACTAAGATATAGACTCTTTTAGAAATTGCTTCTTCACTCTTAATCCGTTCCCCCACAACAGATAAGCCAAACTTTCCTAGAGGGCCTGAAGTCTCCGCTTAGAAGTCTAGTGCCATAACCACTATGCATTTCTTACCAGCATCAAACACACACACACCATTAAGGGGATATTATTTGCCCATTAATTGTATTATTGGCTGAAACGTGTTTTGTTTTTTTCCCCTACTCTCCCATACATTCTCCACTTAGTGCTGTCTAGTTAGGGAGTAGGGATGTACTCCAGGCCATTCATTTCGCCCTTATTAAGGGTCTGGGGTAGGGGTTGCTACTTCTCATTGGCCTGCAAGTTCTCTCCATCCATCTCTGTCTGTGGCAGCTGTCCCTAAGTTCCTGCCATCAGTCGACCTATCGCCTCCTCCAGGAACACCTAGAGATGATAGAAGGCCTTCCAGAAGAGCTAAACTGCGACTTCATCAGGGGGGAGGGAGGATTTTCAAAAGTAGTCTCGAAAGTTTTTCTCAATACCAAAATTTCAGTTCACATATTCAGCTTTGGTTTGTGATAAAAATATGTAATTTGCTCAACATATTTACTTAACTCAGCTAGAAAAAAGACATATTCTTTTTTTAATTTAAAGCTAATTCGGCATTTTCCTGAGTATTCTCCATTGGTGATTTATCGGGCAAAACAAACTTTTAAACCTGCACTAGGAAGCGACTAAATGTGTGTATGAAATTAGAGATACAGCACTCCTCCACAAATAAACATATTCTACGTGGAACTTATATGTAGCTCAAATGGAGAGTTTTTGACCGTAGCGCTTATTAATAGATGTTTTTTGTTGGGATTCGGTGAACCTTTTAAATTATCTGTCGACGTTTCGGCTTGCATTGCAAGCCATCTTCAGGGCTATCATGAAGGCGAGAGCGACCTGGATCAAATGTTCACTTAGTATCTCTCCCTCCCTATCTGAGTTTAGATCGAAGGGTTGGGTATATTTTTATATGACTATATATATTTTATATACCTGTTGGGTTCATGACTGAGAGGTAGGGTCCAAACGCTACTTCTCAGTCATGAACATTTGATCCAGGTGTCACGACGTACTCTCTCGCCTTCATGATAACACTAAGTTTTAAAAAATGTACAGTTTTTTAAAAGGTATTTTTTTGCGTCAACCTTGACCGAACCCAAACAAAATTCTTAACTATTACACACGTAGCCTCTCTTAAACTTGGATTTTCATAAATATATTTTGTCATTGAGAGATGGATTCTACTTTATTCATAGAAATAAATTATGTTACATAATAGAAAAAAATTCTACGTAGGGTAGAACTCATATATATGAGTATATTTATCCATGTACATATATAGATCCTATGTGAGACTTTGATTAAGTCAGATGTAAACCCACGAAATCCTATCGTTATTGAGGGAGAAATGAAGCTCTCCTATCTTATACAGAAATTAAGAGACATAAAGGTCCATAAATTCATTCGCCATTGAGAGAAAAATATTTCTTCTACCCGAAAGTTTCTCTAAGTCACTTAAATTGTTCACCTATTGAGTTCTTTCTTGGGATTTAGAATTATATTTTATATCCAAGGATCATGTATTTTATTTAATTGATTTTTTCTTACACCGTGATCTTATGCCCTTGAAGTATGAACGTATGCTTTTGACTGCGATTAAGGCACAAATAAGTCCACTGAACAGTTAGGAAGCCCACTTGGCATTAAGCAATAGCTATCCTGAGGTCTTATTGTATTCTATCTCAAGATTTAGCATACTGAATCAATAACTATAAAATGAGACAAATATTTCAGAACTGGGATTCATACCTTGGACTAAGTCACAGAAGTACATTCACAAATACTGTTCACTTGATGCTCCACAGAAGGATTCAAACGGATTCTCAATCACTGTTCCTCGATGTGAAAATGGATCTGTTACTTTCTTGCAGCATGCTAGCCTGATACAGTGATACAGTCTCCTGCTGATACTAGTGTCTGGACAAGCCCCCCGCAAGTCTGATAGCTTGTAGCAGTGAGAGGTCTCCACCAATCATGGGAATAGTGATCATAATGGGACAGATGTTGCCGGCCTCTTCACCATACGCACTTATCTATGCAACATATTTACTCCTCATGGTTTTTGAATGGAATAGAATATTGTCCTTTAGTGCATTGTCCTTTACAAAATCTTAGCATGCCATTTATTTTAACAAGTTAATCAATAGCAATAACGATTTTTCATGAAATTTTGTTGGAAAATGTGACCTAATAAACAGTATTAATTCCAAGCCTACTTCTCCATTTTCTGCTTCAGAAACATGCTTCTACTGACATTTTCGCAATATCTGACAGTTGTGTGTGTTCTTAGTCTCTTCCTGTTGTTCCGACAAATTCATTTGGTTGGTCAAATTAAAGCGATTGATTGCTTGCTTTTATAGAATAGTATTTTTTCATCTCTATTCTATATTCTAATTTTCTCTGTCTTTTCCATTATTTATCAGTTTATTTTATTCCACAGAGTTTATATATATTTTTTTTAATTTGAATTTTTATTTCTTTAGTTATAAATAAACTTTTAGTGTGTTTGGCCACCAAACGTTTGCTTATATTTTATAATTCAATGAATATTTCACACAGATAATAATTCATTTCCATAATGTTCCTTAGGTTATGAAGTATAACTAATTTCCCGATATCCGAATTTTTTTTGTCACCAATGAATTTTAATCTGTTTTTTTAGAAGAAGTTTTGTACCGGTTACATCTCAGTGGTGAACCAGAGTTTATTAAGACAAAAATAATTTTTGACTTATGGTTTCGAATCTTGCCTAGATGAGTTTCTATCAAAGGAATCTCCATTATTCTTCCTATGGGCTATTTATCACTATTTTAATTATTTTAGTCTTGAAGATTTCTACGTTCAATAATCATATTCCTTCTTTCCGTATCGTATGGTGCGTCGGTATTTCTGTACCCGGAGCAATCACGAACTCTTCGTGTGATCCTCTCCAGGGTGGTTATGGTGGACCCGGATGGATTTGTGTGCGTTGGTTTCCTGCACACGATGTTTACTGCTGACAGTGATGTTTGACAAATCGATTGACCGGATCTCAGGACGAGGCAGGCATGGCAGAATCTAGTCACATGACCGGAACTAACCGCTATTGATGCTCCAGTACTTCTGCCCTTTCCTTGTTCCTCTGTGACCCTGAAGAGGCCCCCATCCTATAGGGCGAAACCTTTGTTTCGATAAATAAAGAGAGATGATCCAATCCGTAAGAAGAAAATATGAATATTCTCATCTAATTTATTTTCATACTAAACGATTTGGCTTCAAACGTAGACTATATTTTATTGCGGTATTGACTGCTTTATCCTCCAGGAATGTATCATGCTATTATTTCAGTCGGTAATACTGTAGCCAATGATTGACTCAATTCTGTTATACTGAACAACGATGAGTGTATTATCGACAAACACAAGTTTGATTTCCACAAAGTTATTGTTTTTGCGAAAGAGCCAATTCTTGAAAGAGGCCTTATGTAATTTTTTTTTACTTTGAAAAACCCAAATAACGATTAAGCAGACGAAGGTTCTATTCATGCAACATGCACTGCCATTTTCAATGTTCTTAAATAGAAATGATCACATTTGCAATATTGAACCACAGAGTCAGGTCAGTCAGAAACAGGTAATGTTCTACGGAATCACAGGTCTTGTAAACCTAATCCTTCCAAAGATTCGCCAACTTTCCTCTAAAACATTCAGCCTTTCTTCCGAAGATCCCCACTTACTTTCCCCTCAGAACACAAAATGGCGTACCTTAATGTTTCACCACCAAACACCCGGCGTGTACGTAGCTTCACTACTCTTTTCTGCAAGTGTTTATTTCTCAAAGAGGTAATAATTGCTATTATTATATACAGTAAAATACTATAAAAAGTACTGCCTTTATAAACAAAAAGAAATTAACAATATTTATAAAAATAATAAAAATTGTTTTCACTCTCAATTAAAAAAAAATTTGGAGTGATGGTTTCTAGATTTTTTTTTTTTTTAATTAGCCCTAATTTTATAGAGCATTATGTAAACAATAACGAATAATTTTGTTCCAGGTTTCCAGTGCAGTTTCTATCTCCAGTACCTGGACTCTCATTTCTGGACATATCCTCCAACAACCTGAATTTTCTGGAAGAGAGGACGATGGCTAGACTGGGCGCAGTGGCAGAAGTCCTCCTCTCAGATAACCCTTGGGCCTGCGACCTCTGCCACATCCTACCGATGCTCCGACACGCGCAGAACTCCAGTCTGGAAGCCAAATGTTGGCTGCCGCTACACCTCCGAGGCCGAAGGATAGGCACTCTCTCCCTGGAGGAACTGAGCCGTTGTGGTTCAGGCCTCGACTACAAGGAAGAGGGGTTTGCGGGCCTGGCGCTCACACACCGCACTCAGCTGGGTCTGATTGCAGCCTGTTCGGCGGTGGCCTTGTTGGTGGGCACCATGGCAGTGTTGCTGGCGGGCCTCCTCTACAGCAGGACCCGTGTCGAGAGGCGGAAGAAGAGGACGGAGGCCACGGAAGTGCCGGAAGACGAGAGGAAGGTCAGCGTGTCCACCATCGACGAGATCTCCAAGGATCGCGACCCGCCTCCGGACTCCTGAGACACGGCCCACGTTCTGGCTGCAGTAACAGTCGAGCCAGGATGCTCTGCGCTCGACCCCAAGTGTTGCCAGAACTGGGTCGTCCTCTAGGGAGGTAACAGTCACTTTACACAAACCTTATTGTACAAAACCCTTTACCAATGTTTTTAAATGTTCCAAATTATGTTTCTGGACTTAAAACTAAAATTTGGACACTTATGTGGGGTGTATTGTAGGTAATCTTCTTCTATATTTCATTAGAATCTTAAGAAGGATTCCATCATTATCACTAGAATTTTACATTGAAGATTATGTGAATTCGAACAAGTTATGAGAATTATAGACTCGAAAATTGTTAATTGTTTGAAATGAAGTTGAAGAAATGTAAAGAAATCGCACGTTTAGTTCGAAATCAACTAGAATTTGAGCATTTATCAAAACTATGGTGTTTCCCATCTAAACACCCATGACACTGAACAAGCATTTATGAATTATATGCTGCCCATATTAAGATCTACACTCCGGTTGCAGAATACGTTAATCTACAATGACAGCAACATACTTTATTTACTTTTAATAGATGATTTATAATTTTAAGGAGTTCAAAATAAGGAATTGTTCTCTGATGAGATTAATTTTCGTTTCATGTTCTTATTGTAGTATCTAAAAAAAAATGATCGTATGCAAAAATCATTTGACATATTTAGTCAAATTATCTCTTGATTTATTTAGAATTTTTAGTAATCACAAAATTCAATACAGTTATTCCTATTTTATTGCCTAATCATCTGTCAAAAATCTTGAGCTCACTTCCTCTGCGTATCATGTGCTAATGAGGAATAGTGACACTTTTCTGTTATAATTGAGGTACATATTTCAGTAAGTTACCTCATGTTTATATATTCTGTCTAAATCGAGCAGTTTTATTGTGTGTGTGTTTCGCAAAGACAGATAAAGTATACCTTCAAAATAGAATGATGCTGACTGAACTCTGTCGGTCCACTGAAAATTCACATTTTTCCAGCGGTTAAGCAATGCATTTGAGTAACTGATCTTAGTAATGGAAACATCGATATTCATTAATCTGTCAAATTAAATATCAGAAAATGACTAACACGATTTCCTGACGTCATTCATATTTTAATTATTATTCCATCAGTAAACGATACCTTCCCCAAAGTTTATTTTCCTTATTATGTTTTAAGTCTTCTTCCTTACGAAAATAATGACGGAAATTTAAAATTAGATTTATGCAAAAACAAGATAAAATATGTAGTGATATCTTTGAGTACTCTGAATACTGATAAAATACTGCGACAAGTGTCTTATCTAATTTGTCATTATTGTCTACATTTTTAGTTTTGTTAATAATTTATGTCACAGTTTTGTTAAAATATTATGTGTGTGTGTGTGTGTGTTATAAATATTTCATAATGAAATATATACAATTTTGTTCCAATTTTATATTTATTTATAGTAAAAACATTTATATGCTTATTAAAAATGTGTCAATTTTTTATATATTTGTATGTTTATAATCAATGAATTATAAGTGCTAAAGAATAGGAAACATTCCCTCTCATTGCAAGGTACACAAGAGACAGAACGACTGGGACAGAACGAAAAGGCTGGAGCTGACTTGTCAACTCCGCAGCGTTCATGAGTTAGCGAAACCTGTTCATACAGCCATTCCCAGGGAAAGCTCAGAGATACTTTTCAACCATCGATAGTTGTCTGCTATCGATTAGCTTAAATACAATGTTATTGATTGAACTAAGAGTTTGTCATACATTAGAACAACAACAAATAACGCATAAGTCTCACTCGTTTTTTAGTTAATGAGCTCTTGCCATATTTTTACTGGTTTACAATACAAATACATATTCACTCTGTCATATGTAATATCTTCTCTGCTGTTGTTGCACCTCATACATATTCCTCAAAACTTTTATACGTGACTTACATATAAATTATATAAAAAAATTTTATTAATAATCTCTAAAATGGTGGTTGCATTGTAATACTTTAAGATTACAAAACATATGAATGTTTGTGACTATATATATGTTAAAAGCCAAATAAATATTATGTATATAGCTTAAGAAAAAATACTATTTTTCATTTTTACTAAAACTGAATAATTTATTTTTCTTATAGTTACAAGCAGTATGATTTTGTACATGTGTTTTATTGTTATTTCATTATGAGCTTAGGTTTTATGTAATGAACATATAGCATTAATGAAGGTCCTGTACATTTGTGTGCCAATCGGAAGCTCTCCTCTTTCTTACTAAATATAGTGTATTTTAATACATTTCTTTTGTTGTTTTGCCTACATCCTGCATCAGCGTACATGCTTGTATGTACTCACTATGTAATGTGAGGTAATTTCTTTGGGGGATCTCTCGCCCTTCGTCGGTGAGGAGTGAAGAGATACTGTTTCATTATAAATATTTATTTGGTTGTGGTTTATTATCCCACGTAAATTTTAAACAATTAATGAGAGGGAATAGAATAAAAAATCTATCTGTCCCAGCCAGGAATCAAACCTGGATCTTCTGCTATCCGGGCCGGCGTGCTTAACCATTGCACCACCAGGACGAGGGATAGCTCATTAAATTCCCACTACAATAGCGAGAGCCTAACCCACGAGAAAGACGAGAACTTCGTCTTATGCTCGAAGGAGCTGACATTGTCAAGCTATTTGTCGACTCTCGTCATTTACTTTTTTTAATTCTTCTTTATTTTTTTTTATTCTATTCCCTCTTATTAAGTGTTTAAAATTTACGTGGGATAATAAAGTAAATGACGAGAGTCGACAAATAGCTTGACAATGTCAACTCCTTCGAGTTTAAGACGACGTTCTCGTCTTTCTCGTGCGTAAGGCTCTCGCTATTGTAGTGGGAATTGAATGAGCCAACTAACGCGTCCTGGTAGTATAACTGGCAAGTACACAAGCCCGGATAGCAGGAGATCCAGGTTCGATTCCTGGCTGGGACAGATAGTTTTTTATATTCTATTCCCTCTCATTAATTTTTTAGAATTTNCATATGCCATCCTCCACACACCAAGAGGTCCTTACCTTACATCTCGAGGCCACTATATCTGTAATTCTCAAGAAACATTAGAAAATTACTAATGGTCTTTAAAAAAATCTCTTCTTCAAAGGGATTATCCACCCCAAAACCTCAACAGAAAATCCTTCCAACAAACCGAACCTTCCATCCTAAACCTAAATACCCTAATGCCCAGACTAAATATTACCCCGGGGTAGAAGGTACCAAGGCTAAGATAATAATATTTGTAATAAGCTTTATTTACATATTACATTCTGTTAAAAATAAATAAAAACATTTTGTAATTTTATTACGATGAATAGTAAAAATAAATAAATGACATTAATGAAAGTCACATGAGGAGAGGAGGTGACCAATGACACCACTCTCAAATTATTACAGACTATGTCTCCAGGAGGTCACGGGGCCATCTTCGTTTGAGTCGACGGGGAGGGTTGTAGGGGTTGGAGTTGGAAGACAAGGACTGTGCTAGTGGATTAGGATGGAATGGCAGTTTACTGTGGAAAAGGGTGAAGCGGGAAGAATTTAGATCCTGAAAAAGTATAATCACGTTCTTCCGGATGTACGCTTGGCGGAGCTACTCTAGCGCTCCTGGTGAGGAGACCTGAGACATAGCATGAGGTCTAGTGATCGCCATTTACACAGCGAAAGCAAGCACAAGGCGTCCTGCTTGTGTGCTTGTCCTAGACCGCAGCCATCCCACCCCACCTTGTTCGACAAGATCACATTACACCCCTAAAGCTACATATATATAGTGCCCTACCTCATTTAATTATAAAAATCCCAAAAACTTGCAAATGCTTTCGTGAAGAATTTTTAGAAAAAAATATGTGGGAACCAAATATAATGAAATGAGACCTATTTTATCTTTTGTGAAAAAACAAATAATTTCTAACTGTGCCAGGTAAAAAAAATTATACAAAAGGAGAGTTTTTTGACCGTAGATATTATTCTGAGATGATTTTAGTTGGGGTTCGGTCAAGGTAGATCCAAAAAACACAAATTTAAAAAATGTATTTTTTTTTAATAAAGGATTATCTGCCAACGTTTCGGCTTACATTGCACACCATCTTCAGGGCTATCATGAAGTTGAGAGAGGACGTCCTGTCTCTAAGTTCACATTTCCATGACTAAGTTATTTCCAAATTTTTATATTGGGTTAAGTTCCTTTAACGCGTTCTCACCGTGCATATATTTGATTACATACTTCGTAGGGTTGGATGTAACCTACATTACAAATTTCATGGGAATCGGTAAAATGAATTTTGGTTTAGATATCTTGCTGCAGTAGGTCAGTTATGAATGAAATATGAGATTAAAATATAATAAAGCCAATTGCATTCATTTTGGCTCCAAAACAAAATAACTCTTTGCAATATAATTGAATGAGATACGAAGAAAATTGCGAGAACTAAATATGTAAAAATTAAAGCTCAATATATTTTTCTATAAGTGGCAGAAATTCCAGAGGGATTAGTTTAAGTAATTTATCGATTTGGCTAATTTTAAACTTTTGAGCCACAACTTAATTGATGGCCAAGCTCTTTTGACACATAAACAGAACAGATGACATCTAAATCGTACTGGATGAGGTACTAAGATTTTTTTATTTTATTCTCTTGTATCTCTTGTACAACATTTACGTGGGATTAATTACCACATTAGTTGTGATATCTGATTTTAGTTATCAAAATATGTAAATCGTTAATTTCATAAAGAATTCGGTTTATCTAGAAATATCGTGTAATCGTACAGCGTAAATGTATTTCTACTTTTCCATTTTCGAATTTCATATCTCAAAACGAAAAACAGTTTTCACAGCGGCTGGGGGAAGGGGGTGTAATTTTGAAATTTCAGATCGTTAGGAATATTTCAGTTAGTAAAATGAATTCGTAAACATTCAAACATTATTTTATTTTATTACTTTTCGACAAAAATTTCATAACTTAAATATCACACATTTACCTATTCGAATATTCCCCATAGCCTACAGGGTAGACATAAATACCGAATAATCTAGTGGACCTCAACTCTCACTCCAGAGTCCAATCTCGATGGGAGGCCTACCAGAGATAACCGGTAAACCGCTCTCATTCGTCGCCAAGGAATGCTCACCTCAATGTTGTCCACAAAGGCTCACTGGATCCATCTGATTTGGTGAATGACGAAAGAACAGCTGTTCACTAACTACACTTATGTGGAGAGTGATGCGGGCAGTGGATGGAATAACAAATTACGTTAGCTATCCGATGGACATTGTGCAATATGTATACGAGAAATGCATAGGGAGCCAGATAGAAATCTTACAACCTCAGCCATTTTATAAATCATAAATTTACATCATTGAGACAGTAGGATTTTTTTCCTGGCTCCCTTTGCATTTCATGTAGGAAATTTAACGTGGGATTGATTCCCGGCTGAGGTAATACGATTTTTTTTTCTGGCTCCGTTTACATTTCTTGTATAAAATTTAGCATGGGATTACATACCACAATTAATATCATTAAATTGGGCGATATGATACGGCAATGGTACTGAGAGGTTTCAGTCGACTCTCAAACAGTGTTACTGACGGTTCGCCAAGCTGGAATCATTTAGTAACCCCTGTGTATTACATCTCGTCCTTCAGACAGGCAAAGCAGGAATCGAAAAGCTGTGTGAGGAAGGAGAAGCTCACAGCAATGGAGATCAATTCTGCTCTAATACAAATATATACAAGGAATAAATCGGCAAAATATAGCAGTACATTTTCACTACTCAGCCACTTAGTTTCGTGGAGGGAGAAGACTGTTACAGGTAGCAGTTCTATTCCATACGTCCAGGGTTCTGGGCAAGCCTTTAACTCTCGATAAAATTTAAAATTTTGCCAGGGAATAGACAATTTTACTTTAATAACCTTAATTACAATGATTAAAAAAATATATAAAGAGATATAAATTTTATGTTGAGAGTGAGAATAGCCCCATGTCAGGTTTTAATAATTGAAGACTGGAATTATCAGATATCCTTAAATTCTCTCTCTCTCTCTCTCTCTCGGTCTCTCTCTCTCGGTCTCTCTCTCTCTCG
>KZ809291.1:38963-52786 GCA_000696205.2 Oncopeltus fasciatus | reverse complement strand
AATAAGACAACTAACAAGTCCTGGTAGTATAACTGGAAAGTACACCGGCCCGGACAGCAGGAGATCCAGGTTCGATTCCTGGCTGGGACAGATAGTTTTTTATTTTCTATTCCCTCTCAATAATTGTTTGAAATTTTCGTGGGATAAAATACCACAACTAAATTAAATATTTACTATTTAATTGTGAATCATAAAAATATAATTTAAACCTATAAAACAATGAAACGTTTTAAAAAAATTGCCATACAATTGAAAAGATTTACAGTTAATTTAAATGATAATATAGCATTATGTCTTTACATTATTTTAAATGGATAAATTTTCAGTGAGGTGGGGATAAGTTATATAATTACAGACAGACCAAGTTGAATTTTCCCTAATATCTTGAATGAATTAGGTGAAAATCGATGCAATAGATAAAACATTAAATTTTCTATAGTTTTTATTCAGCAAATGTTGATTGAAACAATGAAAATATAATTTTCTCCAAGTTAGCAAATGCCATTTTCGGGGACATTGGCTTTAAAAACCTTATTTATTTTATGGTTTTTAAGTTTTTTTGAGTGGTATATTCTCATTTATGTACAAATTTAACGAAATATGGGAAATTTACTTTGTTTTTTTCCAGATCGTGCATTTTTCATTGATTCTCTGTGTTATAAGAAATTCGAAAGAATGAGAATGAGGGTTGACATATTTTGAAAAGTTTAAAAACATATAAATTAACTTTAGATTAATTACGAATTAATTGGTTTAAGAAGCTCCTGCGTGTAGAACCTTCTTAATAGTACAATATTTTATTTAAGTAAACTTATCGTCAGATTCCAATACATTTTGAAGTCTTTTGCAAATAACTCTTTATTAAAAAAAAAAATTATCTGTACATTTTTACACTTAATTTTTTGATGGGGTACATGATAAGAGTCCTTGCTCGTCTATCCCGGGACGTAACCCGTCCTCAGAGAGGAGCCCAGGTTAACCCGCGATAGACTATCCGGCACCCATCTTCTCCTTATCCTAGGATAAGAAGGAGACTAGGCAGGGAGTCAAGGAGGGATTGAGAGGGGGAGAAAAATGCCAGTGCATTCACTCCCTAGGTATTATACTAAACTGACTGGAGTAGGAGGTCCCTTGGCCACCTCCTCTTGAGGCGTCGGGGAGGGTTGTCGGGATGGACGTGGGATGCCAAGGAGAGGACTAGAGGATTTGGATGTCCTTGGATATTTGTGTGGAACTTATCAAATCTGGAGGGGATGAGCTCGGAAACAAAAGGTACTTGCAGGTCAGAATGGATGGTTTTATTGGATACGTAGGGAGGAGTGTTGAGGATTGTGCGAAGGACTTTGGACTGGAACCCCTGGATGCATCTAATGTTTGATGGCTTCGCTGTGCCCCACAACTCAATACCATATGTCCAGATGGGTCTGATTAATGTTTTGTATATAGTTATTTTGTTTTCTATTGTTAATCTGGACCTGTGGTTCAGCAATCTGTAGAGCTGTCCAAAGCGTCTGTTTAGCTCTTGTCTCTTTGTCTGTAAGTGAGTCTTCCAGGTTAGTTTACTGTCTAGGTAGAACCCAAGGTAGCGGACTGTCGGAAAGGAAGGAAGGGGAACGTTATTAAGGAGGACTGGCGGACATTGACCTCTGCGGAGTGTGAAGGTAACATTAACTGATTTCTTCTCATTTAGGAGTATTCGCCAGCGTTTTGACCACTGGAAAATGGAGTTAAGGTGGGATTGAAGGTTTTTTGAGGCAGTGTCAGGATCTGGGTTGCAGGAGAGTATGGCTGTGTCATCTGCATAGGACGCGAGGAGTGTGTCAGGATGTGTTGGGATGTCGGCAGTGAAAATGGTATAAAGAACAGGACCAAGGACGCTACCCTGTGGAACTCCCGCTTCAACGGGGTAGAGGTCAGAATACTCCAGACCAGTGCGGACTTGAAAGTATCTATCGGAAAGATAGGACATAATGATAAGGTAGTAAGGTTGTGGAAGGATAGACTTGAGTTTAAAGAGCAAGCCCCTATGCCAAACCCTATCGAAGGCTTGAGTCACGTCAAGGAATGCAGAGGAGCAGTATTCCTTACACTCAAGTGTGTGGGAGATGCGATCTATAACTCGGAGACCTTGTTGAATTGTGGAGTGCTTATTTCTAAAACCAAATTGGTGATTAGGAATAAGGTTCGTGGAGTCGAGGATGGGTATAATTCTCAGCAAGAGGATCTTTTCGAACATTTTGGACATTATGGGGAGGAGGCTGATGGGACGGTAAGAGGAAGGAAGGTTGGGTGGTTTACTGGGTTTAGGAAAGAGGATGATGTTGGAGAGTTTCCAGAGAAGAGGGAAGTATGTGGTGCGGAGAATGCTATTGTAAAGGTAGGTTATAAAGAGGATTGCTTTTTTGGGAAGTTGTCGTAAGATACGAGTAGTAATAAGATCATGGCCTGGAGATTTGCGCCTGGAGTCTTTTGCAAATGGCCCCAAAAAAGTGAAATGCTACAAAATTGTATACACTTCTTGGATACTCTGGTGATATGCTGAGCAATGTCAGCTATAATAAAAATCATATTTTTTTTTTTTTTTAGCTTTCTTGAAACCATGGGCTATGGAAAGATCTACAAGCGAGCCAAGTGTACTTAAACCCACACGAGTCAAGTGTACTTGAATCCACACGAGCCAAGTGTACTCAAACCCACAGCACTATGCTTGGAAGACCAAACGGATCCTCTCCGCTAACAAGGCACCACAATGAAAACGAGTAGCTTTGATCTGATCTCAAAGGATATTTTACTTGCTAGTCCTAACTGCAGAATCAGGTCACTAACAATATTTATCATTTTGCTGATGGCAAAAGAATTGTAATTATTCTGAACGTGAGGTTTAAGAAATAAATCTTGCTCACAACCTGCTCCCACTGGGAAGGACAAGGCGGATCGCCCCAGGCAAAGTGAAAAGAAGAATATTTGAGGACTTGAACTTTGTCGATTGCGTTTTGAGAAGCACACCCATGATTATACATGAATACATAATGAATTAATGATAGAGTATGCCATTATAATTGTCTAATTCATATGCACTGACATTCTGAAGTACTATGCTGAAAGGAACGTTTGCCAAAGAAATATGGAAAATTCATTTTTCACGGGCATCATGGAAACCGTCTTTGGCCTCAGGAAGGCCGTTTAGGTCCTTTAATCTGTGAAAGGGGCCACCTTTAGGCGACACGACAGACTCGGAGGAAGTGACCAAGCGATATATCTCATTAGGAGCCGAAGGAGTGTGGTTTACCAGAGTCGTGAAGATCCGACTGATACCCACAACACATCCTCCTTTCTGTTGCTTCCTCAAGCTGGACATCCACAACGCCCGTTCTAACTGGCTGTTTCTCAATAAGGGATTTACTCAGCCAGTAAGAGTGCCCTAGAATTTCTATTGGCTATTTAGAAACCCTGCAATCAAGAGACCTAATCACGAAATAAACCCCAACAGTCAGGGCGTAATAACCATGATGTTGATCGCCCTATAACCTGATCCTAATCCTAATCCTAATCACGAAACTTTGATCACGCTGAAGTAACTCAGACATATTCAGGACTCATTCGTTATTGCGCGTAAGAGCATAATGTTCATTCGAACTTCTCCAGAGTTAAGAATACTTGTATACTTATAATGCTTTATTGATATCAAGTAGAAACATTAGCAGATAGGGAGTATCCCAGTAAAATAAAAGTAACTGTTACAAAGATTGATCTCAAGATCATCTTCTATAAACGTTTGGTGCGGTGAAAATGAATATCATTTTAACTTTTAACATATTTTCCGGAAGAAAATACAGCTATGCACATTGGCTCATGACGCTTCTTTTTAAAATGTATTCAATTCTTCAACGAGCCTAGTTAGAAAAAGCCAAAAAAGGTCGCTTAAAAATTTATATATATTCCACTAAAAACCAACTTATTAAAAAGCGATGAAGATCAATTCAATATTTAAGCTTAATTTAGTAAACCATTTAATGAGTTTGGGTATACCTGAAATTGGTTAAACCCAAACTCATTCAATATCTCATCAATATATACTTGGGGTATAATTGAAAGGTATGATCAAATTCATCAAATAATCATTAATATAGAAAAATGTTACCAAATTATTTTATTGTAAAGAAATATCTTGTGTTGTGAGAAATTTTGATGCAACCAACATCTGTAAACCACATTTATCTAAAGTTTCATATATATATATCGTATTTTTTTTCAAATTGCATAACGATTAACGCATATAAATGGTGATATTTAAAAATTTAAATATGAATGTTTAGCGCGTTAATTAAATATTGGAGTGAATCAAGAGTACTTTATTTTTGTAGAATCTGGCTTCAGGCTAACTTTCATTCAAAACTAATCCAAGACATTGGCTTCAAAGTAGATTTATCGCCTACTTCCCTTCGCCCATTGAGGCAACAGTTCTCAAAGTAGTCGTACGAATCGTATATTCACGATGAAAGTTACATCTTCGCAGTTAACGGTGAACAGTTATATCTCAACAATTGATAATCTGTAGTTCAAGTNTTTAGTGAATAGAAAGTAAATTGGATTATAGTATATGTTTCAACAATTCCTTTAAGGAAACAATCTTAATGCTAATTTTCCATAGGATTTCTCTCCAAATCCAAAAAAACAAAGAATAAATATACATTTCTCTAGCACAAAGTTGAGGAAATGACAAGATAAGTCTGAAATAAGTGTTCTCCGAGATAAAACCGTAATTCTAAAATAAGGCCTTTCATTATATAATTTACGGCGGCATAGGTCATAATTATGTCTCAATATTCCCATAAATAACCTTCATAAATATTGGAGTGAATCAAGAGTACTTTATTTTTGTAGAATCTGGCTTCAGGCTAACTTTCATTCAAAACTAATCCAAGACATTGGCTTCAAAGTAGATTTATCGCCTACTTCCCTTCGCCCATTGAGGCAACAGTTCTCCAAGTAGTCGTACGAATCGTATATTCACGATGAAAGTTACATCTTCGCAGTTAACGGTGAACAGTTATATCTCAACAATTGATAATCTGTAGTTCAAGTGGTAATATAATATTTGTTTTGATATCACATCCTATTAAATTATTTTGAGTTATTACTCAATATACTTTACTATTATAACTTTATCTATGCACTCTAGCGTTCGTAATTAAAGAGCTAAATCCAGTTGTTTAGCTTCTAAATTCAAAATTAATGCTTTTTCTTATATACCCTTGATTAGATTCACTTTTCGCTAAAATACAATTTTAGAAGATAGGTTAGAGGAAGACCAAATTAAATATTCGTCAATATCTCTGAAGATGGCTTACAATATAAGCCGAAACATCTGCAGATAACGAAAAATACAAATTTCTTTGAAATTGAATTTTTTTTAATCAACCTTGACCAAACCCCAACTAAAATTCTCAACATTTAAAGTTTAATAATATACATAACATTAGGATTTGTTATACTATATGAAAAAAGAAGTTTAGAAGTTCAAATGTACTAATGATTTTTTTTTTTTTAATAAGACAGAGTAAATTTCCTATTTTCCTGTTTGTCATCATTTTATAACAAATGTGTCTATTTAATTATTATCTTGTTATAAATTACTTTTGTCGATTTTATTTTAACTTCTGCGACAGTATGAAATAATATTCGAGAATACTCTCAAATTAAAAAAAAAAAAACTATTTCTAAAAAATAAAATAAGGGAATTTAATTTAATATTTAACAATTTATTGAGGAGGAAATGAAAAGGACAGAAAATATTAAATGTACATTTTGATTGGGGCACCTGAAGTCTGGAAGGATGCTGACCCGCATGACATTTAGTTATATCCCACTCCGTTTGGAGCGCTGCATTAGTTAATATAAAATATAATAAACAAACGAGTGCCCACATTGGACCCCTCAGTACTCTATGGAACTAATTCCACACTGAAGCAAGTACAGATATATATGTCTCTCACGTAGTACTGGGATAGATGTATCTGTTTTGCTAAAAGAGTAGAATTTCTATCTTATATTAATGCAATCGATTTAAAGTATAAGTATTTGTGATTTAGACTCCCGCAGGTATGTGATTAATGAAGTTATGTTTAATAACTTTGCTTAGCACTGGGAGAGGGGGAATTTATAGAATTCCTCATAGTATCGTACTCGGGGTGGAGAGGGGAATTGCAGCAAAAACTTATGACAGCAAGGTTAGTTAAAGATGCGCTCGACTTATTTCCCGAGCGCTACAGAAAAGACTAATAATACAGTTTAATCTAGCCGGTGTGTGTGTGGGAAAGTCGTTTGTGAGGGTAGCGAGCGGTAGCAGGGGGAAGTTGATTTACAAGAGGTGGCCGAGGCGGGTCTCGAACCCGCGCGTGCAAGTCCCGAGGAAATTTATTGAACTCGCACTGCCCGCTACCGTGGGAAGAGCCGACCTGCTAAAATCTGTTTTATTTTATAATCCGGTCATTTAGCCGGTGGATGAGCCTCAACAGAATGTCCCGCAATTAACCGATGCCAACGGCTTGCCTCTATACACTTCGACCTGCGGCACTGCAGAATCATCCTATTTGAGAGGATCGCCTCACATGATGTGGTCGTTTGTTTTATTTATCTGTTGTGTCAGTTTTTTTTTTTTTTTTTTTTTGTAATTCTTTTTCACTTTATCAGCTGCTTTTTAATTAAAGGTTATTTTTTTTTTCTAGGAGGTTCAGGGCTAATGGGGTTCCCGAAAGATAAACACATGAATTGCATTTTTTTTGTACAACCTTTCCAGGACTTACGGTTATGAGTTGACAAATGTCTGCTTTAAGAGTTGTATATAATTTTAGTGAATTTTTCTCTCTGCTCTTCTGGCAGACAATTATTGAAATGGAACCTTTAAGGTTTAGAGACTTCAAATTTTTAATGGAGTGAATGGGTTAGAAGAAAGTATCGGCTAACTTTTTTTTTAATTTTTTTTTTTTTTACGACGAGATGTACAAAGCTAAAATCAATAAAGTTTCTTAGAAATATTAGGTACTTTACCAACCCAGTTCACGGTTTCAGTGTTTAAATGTACCTTAAAAAATAGAAGTAGATATAAAATAGAAAAGATAATATCGCTGAGGCTGGCTCTAGAACGACCTGTAGGGGAAGAGGGAGGTATTTAACACTCCTCCTTCATTTTAGCAGTTCGACTTTTAAACAATTTCAGGTCTTCACCGATCTACCATTATGGAATTTAAAAATTTTGGCACGTGCGACCGTGGGTAGATGTGTGTGTGTGTGTGTGTGTGTGTGTGAATATACTAAAGCGCAAGTTTTCAGATTTTATGATCAAATCACTCATTAGCCCTTATTAATGCTCATTTACAATGGATCATGGAAAAAACATTTAGATTTCGCAACTCCTGCCAGGTGTACATTCCTAATATATCTCTAACGGCCTAATATATCGGATTTTCTTATAGTAATAAGACAAAAAATAAAAATCGATAAAATCTTGGACTAGGTGGGATTTGAACCCGCAGCGCCAAAATAGCGACCCGAACGAATCTCATAAGGTACTCTGTCGCCCCACATTTATTATTTAAAAGGAGTGTATTTCAACTCAAAATATATTTATCACGTTTAGAAGTTTATTCAAAACTTTCCAGATATCTTATTTCTCAAATAACTATTTTTATAGCACTGTGGAACCAACATGAATAGCTTGATTTCCTTACGGAAAATCTGCTAAAAAATATTGAAAATAATAATATTTAAAAATCACGATCTACTTTTTCTCTGTTGTGTTTACCTCTGAGACATTTTATTTTTAATCCACTCATATCTGTTGGCTGAAGTCATATCATAGATTTTTTGTTAGCACAAATTGAGTCTTATATTCTTGCCTGAAACGATATGGAGACTCAATTCTCCTGACTTTATGTTTCTAAATGAGATTTAGAAAAAAAAAATTTAACATAAATCTTGTTCATTTTGTTATAGTGCTAATAAGCTAATCATTTTTTTACAACATTTAACAATGGGACAGACATTTTCGAATTTTAAATTTGGGTTTCTTCTACAATGCTTTTGTTTATTCACCTTAAAATTGATGGCCAAGATCACAAAAAAATTGGCGGTACAAATGTATCTCATTCCTGCATTTAATTGATGATCATGACCATAAAATGGTACAGCCGCTCTCAACGACCATCCAACTAGGTGTATAGTTTACGTCAGTAATAGCTTTTTTCCCCTTGAATTATTCTAATGGAATTCATTTAAAAATACAAATATTACGCCGAGTATCATACGTTGTTTAAACAGTTGTAGATCAGTGAAATAAGCTGAACAATTGGCTGAGTGTGAATTTAGTAATATTTTAATCAAGTAAACAATTAGAACAAATAATTAGCACGTACAAGGGTATATAAACCGTCTATTACATCTTTCTGTCAGTGTAACCAGCTCCCCAAAACGGTAAGTTAGTTTATTTTACAACACAATGCTCTTTATTTTAAAAAATGTCTGTAAAAGTTTAAAATCTCGAGAATTTAAATTCAATAGAAATATAGTTGTATAGACCATAGAGATATAGTTGTATAGAGCTTACTTCACCACTAAGTAACATGTCATCATTATCAGGGCTGATGCTACGATATGTGAGAGGGTTTAACAGACCTGCCTGACAAGCAGATTGGCGCGTACTCTTGAGTCGATCACTTTCGGGACCACCAATATCCAAAGATGTTAAACTGTATGAACAACAAAAATTTCGAAATTCGCTACAGTCTCTCCCTCCCTTTGTCAGAACTTTGCTCACAACAGATAAAAGAGTCAAATGGTATTGTTTCATTCAACTTACTCCACTTTCAGATCATTTCATTTTTTTCTTGTGGAAAAAAAAAATGATAAAAATTAAATTTGACTAAAGTTATTGAATCCTTTACTGAAATTTAAGAAATTTTCCTACTAAAATAATAATTAGTGATAATAATAGAATGTGAGGAAGAAATATCAGTCACTGTTGATTTACACTGCTATTTTTATGTCTACTTCCAGGAAAAACAACTGACTAAATATATTTCGTATCTAATATATCACTTTTGTGGTTTCCTACAATTAATAAAGAAAAACCTATTTAAACTAAAAGAAAACATTTCTTCATATAATCATTCCGAACAGATTAATAATATTATATTATATAATTATAAGTAAAGTAAATAAAGGCCTAAAATATTTAATTTGTTGTCAATTTAAATGTGCAAAGATACATAAAAATATTTAGTGTTGATTATTCGGGCATAGTTGTGCTTAAAAGAATTTTAAAAAATTTACTTATTTAGAAAAAAAAAAATTTTATCTAACGAAGACAATATTTAGTTGGTTAGGGGCAAAATATAGAATTAGGGCTTTATAACAAAAATGAATACAATTTTAAATATTTTGGGGATTATGTTGTAATCATAATAAACTTAACAAGTTGTTATTAGTGAAGGTCAAATAATATAATAAGTTTTCAGTACCAAAATTCGTTGGTTTATTTTTAGTTTTGACAACAATTTTCAAGGATATGTTAAAGACAACACACTACTGCGTACATTATTCTTTATGAAGACAGTATAAGAATCACTGAGGCAAAACCGAATCAATTATATGTCTTAATTCTATAAGACCGAAAGACCGATTTGTATTATGTAATTCACATTAAACTACAATTTTGAATGAGAATTTCATTTAATGATGTTTATATGATTTTTTTTTTGCATGTGGCAGGTATAGTTATGCTTCTGAAGGCTTGTATCCTACTTGTTGCGGCAACCGCACTGATTGCCCCTGTAAGTATACAATTTTTGAATTTACTTTTGAAACTTTGTAAATATTAATTTAGTTGTGGTGTATCATCCCACGTAAATTGTAAACAAATAATGCGAGGGAATAGGATAAAAAATGCTAATAAGTCCTCTAGCAAGAGATCCAGGTTCGAATCCTGGCTGGAAAAGATAGATTATTTATTCTTTTATCTCGCATTAATAGTTTAATTATTTTGCTTTATTTTATTAAGAAGAAAAATAAAATTGTCTTACCAACTGTATTCTATTCTATCTAATTATTGCGTAACATGAGATTTATAACAAAGCTTGTATTTGTCTATCTATCTACATGGATTTGACAGTAAAAGCATTTCACAAAGAGTTAACTCTTTCTATTCCATTTTTCTTTTTTTTTCATTGACTATAATACAATAATATATATAATATATTTAATCCCTAAGCTACAAGTAAAAAAAACTGTCACTTAAGTCATAATGTGAACCTGATTTCTCAATAAGGTTCATCTGTAAAACATGTGAAATAGTTAAGAGCACAAAGTTTTCCTTAACAAATGTAGAAAGCACAGTGTTATTTTAGCATAAAATTAGTGAACCAAGGGCATTAATTCATGTTTTATTTTATTAAAAAAATTTTTTTTGACTGATCCTGCTTATTCCACAAGTCTACTGTTCCTTTACAGCTTAATAAAATTCAATGTCAATAAAATTAATATTCTAAGTTTTATTTGCAACAGACTTATTGATATTTAAATAAATAATAAAAAATTAAAATCATAAAACATCAGTGTTGTTACCGCATAATGTGTTGTGGTTCTGTTGAGTGGTTATGATAAGTAGTTTAAGAATTTTAAAGATTTTTGGTAAAAATTGGGCAGAAAACTGTATTAAAAACTTTCAATTGTAGAACGTAGAAGTCTAAATTTGTTCTAGTACTAATTGAGAATTATCTTTGCAGGGTGTGCAATCAGATAAAGGAAAACTTCTGAACTACCTGAGGAGTATCGCCGGGAAGAAGATTCTCTCCGGTGCATTTGGAGGCTACACCAATGTGGGCGATGCCAATGGCTTCTCCATGAACGAGGCCAAGCGTATCTTTCAGGCGACAAAGAAGAATCCAGCAATTTACGCTGTGGATTGCGCCCAAGGTTGGGGAAAGACTGCACCTGGCCAAGAAGCTAAGCTGATCGAATGTTTCAACAACCAGGCCGTAGAGTACGCAAAGAGTGGAGGAATAATCTCAGTGAGCCACCACTTGCCTAACCCCATTTTCGCCGGCAACAACCCAGGTGACAAAGAAGGATACAAAAAGCAGATCAGCAACGACCAGTACCAAAGACTCTTGAGAGAAGGTACTCCCGAAAGAAACAGATGGTATCAGTTCCTGAACAAGATTGCTGCAGGCCTGGCAGCTTACCAATCAAGAGGCATTCCCGTCATCTACAGACCACTCCACGAGATGAACGGCGAATGGTTCTGGTGGGGAGCGACCGGAGAAAACACCGATGACCGCAAGAGGCAAGAAGTCTTCAAGGCACTTTGGCGCGACATGCACAACTTCTTCACCAACCACAAAGGTCTGAAGAACCTACTTTGGGTCTACTCTCCCGACTCCAAGAGGGAATTTAAGACAAGCTACTACCCAGGAGACCAATACGTAGACATCGTCGGTCTGGACGCCTACGTCAACAACTTCGATGACGTCAAGGGATACGATGAGATGTTGAGGTTGGGCAAACCTTTCTGCTTTGCTGAGATCGGACCATATACTAACTCTGGAAGCTTCGACTACACTGCTGCTATCAACACTATCAACAGTCGTTTTCCAAGAGCCGTCTACTTCCTCCCCTGGAATGCTCAATGGAGTCCATCTTCCAACAAGAACCCATGGGGAGCGTACAACAACGGAAGGGTAGTAAATCGAGGGGAATTCAGGCTTTAAAACTGTGACATATAAATTGTATAAATAAACATTGCAATTTATACCTAATTAAATAGAGTATAATCTTTATTTATCCTTTTTTTCTGAATACTGATGACTATCCATAGGAAGTGTTACCGAGTTACCCTCTATTATATGGTTGTCTAGCTGGTGGTTCAGTGTTCATTAGAGTGAACCCCATGTTCAAGCCCAACCTTATAACCAGAAATTTTTATTTCATTTTATTTTTTCATCTTTTAAGAGACATTTTATTTATGTATTTCTGTTGTAAATTTTTAATTTTCATTTACTAGATTTTTATTATATTTTCTATCTCGTTGTGTTCGTCAAGGTGGGGACACTGCTTCCTAAAGTGGTGCTCCTCTGAGCACTGTGGATATGATTGACAAATAAGTAATCATAAGGTTTCTCTACTCTATAATAACCTTTTTATCATAAATTTATAATTTATGTTTTTAAAATTTTCTATAATGGCTTATCTAAAAGACACAGACAATAAGTATTTGTTTTCTCTTTGTATTTATTATTTTCAATAAGGTGTAATTCTTAAAAAAATAATCAAATGTTTTATTAATCACCCTAAAATCTGTAAAGAGCACTTCCGCAATTAAAATGCACAATTTTATTGTCAATTATATTAAAATACGACTTATAATTTACATTTTTTATGACAGGGTAGAAAATATCAATTTATTTTAAATGTAAATTATTCTATTTAAATATACAGTTATTCCAACTGAATAATCATAAATAATTCCACTTTTGCTCTTCAGTTTTAGAATTTTAAAAATCAAAATCTTCGACCCGTCTAATAATATCGTCAAGAGGACTGGTAGACTTATCTGGCCACAAATCACACAGACAATTTTAAATTTCTAGGCCTCAGAGAATAAGATAGTTCAATGTGCATCATTCTCTTTCACGTGCCTAATGTCAAGTGAAATGTCCTCGCCAAACATTTTAAGTCTATTTTTATAGTGCGGCATGTAGTGACCTCCCCTTAGACGGCCTGGAGAGTGTAATCAGCCTGGAACAATCGAGCACACCGTCTCTGCTTAGACCTAAAATCAGACGTCCAGATAGGAGCCTCTCTCTATAGGCAGAGCTGCAGGGTAGAGGTACACTCATGCTGTAATCTTCTATTTTTTTTTTACCTTAAAATACTAAACACATAAGGAATTACTTCAGATGAATTTTTAAAATAATTAGTCCAGTTGAAAACTCATCTTACTCACAAACGGAATTTGAAAAGTATTTTATTATTATTATTTGAAAACTCAAGTATCAGATGCTGTGATATATAACATATAAAATTTACTAGGCAGTAACTCAGCTAGTTCCATGTGAAAATACATGTACTTACCTTCATCAGAAACATTGCATAATTCAATCAAATCTCACAAACTTATTGAAAATAAGTAAAAGTCTTTATTTTATAGAGACAAAATCAAATGAGCTCGGTCAACTTATACGGTTATGGAATAGTGAGTTTTTCCTTAATAAAATCTAAAATAAAAGTCTCACGGAGTTACTTTTATGTTTTATTTACTCCCCATGCTATGAGTTAGGGGCATAGTGAGAGTTAGGAAATGACCTAACCAAGGTGCGTCCAATCACTCAGAGTAATTCATCTGAAAATATATTATTAAACATAAATTATGGAAAATTAAACTGTATAACTATTATATCCTATAAATATTTTCTCAACACTAATTATAATGAACATACTGTGATTATAAATTTAGATCCACCTTCTACCCTCCCCCTCTTCTCAACATCGACTAAAATTAGATATTAAAGAACTTATCCAAAGTTTTCATAAAAAGAAGCTTAAAAATTATGTATATATTTATGCATAGCATAATTTTAACACTTATATTATTTTATATTACTTTTGCGTAAAGCTGCTAACATGAAAAAGGGAACACAGAAAGGTTATACAATTTGAGAAATTGTACTATCCACAAAAATCGTTGTACTTGCAAAATGCAAATCTTCATTTTTACGCAAAGCTCCTTCACTTCCAGTCATTTATCGCTAGATGCAGTACGCATGCGT
>KZ809291.1:18464-29536 GCA_000696205.2 Oncopeltus fasciatus | reverse complement strand
GGTGTGCTGACAAATGCCTTCTCTAGCGTGCAGAAGCTAGAGAATAAATACATTTTTCCCAGCTGGGACTATTTTGGCCAGTTGCGGGACTTTTTTTTTTTTCCTCTACAGAAGAGGTAATCTCGGTGGGTAAGAAATCTGCTCAATTCACGTCTCTCTTAGATGAATCATGTTTATTTTTGACTGTGAATAACCGCTAAATCCGTTTCATACTTTCCCTTTCTTGTGGGATTTTGATGTTGAATGTTTACATAAGTGAGCTATTGCTTTTTCGCAAGAGTACGGCGGGCTCAAGAAGAAGATGGAGTATTACGGAAACACGATCTTGGTGTCTACAGTAGTGATGCCAATTAAATACCACTTATCACACATGGGGAGGCAGTGGCTACAATCACGCCACCTCGACTATGGCCATAGAGGCACGCTATGTCCTCGAACGGAAGAGGATCGAAGGTAAAAAGGTAGATTTCTCTTATTTATGACCTACTCAAGCGTAAATCAAACATAAAAGGGCACTATATTACTCTGAACACTGAATGCATTGATGGTTTGGAATTCGCCCTCGATGGACCAAATTAAAAGCTGAAGCGTGTTGAATCTGAAAGGTTAACACTGTAAAATTCATGTAGAATTTCAATACTCTTCTGATCTGCTACTTCTGAGCTTATAATGCCTAAACTCTGAAGAGCTTTCATCGTAAGGAAGTGTTTAGCCATTCATTCTATTGGAATAAAGTCCTCTAAAAAATGATGCAGCCATGAAGAGATAATAAATACTGGGTGATTTCCCTCATTAGGAATTAGGAAATTTCTTACATGTTCATGTAAAATGCAATTAAAAAATACCAGTTGGTAGACCCGAGGAACTTTTTTCTTTTAATATGTGATACCTATATTTGCTTGGCCAGATCTCAGAGATTAATAACTGCTTTAGAGACACTCATAAACTCGTTGGATTCGGAATTAGGTAGTTATTAGAAGCAGGGCAAACGGTTGCTGCTCCCATCCTATGACAAAAACCTTGGAGGACCCCTGTGATTTTTTGTAGGTGCTCATTGCCACAGTAGGGCTGGTGTCTTGACCAAGTAGTATCTCTTCCATCCTGGAGCAACGCCTTAGCGACAGCAGTCCTCCCTTAGGAGTCTGTAGTAGAGGAACTTTAGGAGTAATAGTTAAAAAGAGAAGGACAATAATATCCAAGATTCGAGCATGAGACCTAAACCATGTGAATAGCACACGCTAACCACTAGCTCAGGAGTCCCTAACCACTATTGGAAAACCGTACCCTGAAAGTTATTAAAGCCTATATAATTTAATGTTAATGACTATTTTATATAAATATATATATTNTTATTGACATCAAGTAGAAACATTAGCAGATAGGGAGTATCCCAGTAATATAAAGAGTAACTGTTAAAAAGATTGATCTCAAGATCATCTTCTATAAACGTTTGGTGCGGTGAAAATGAATATCATTTTAACTTTTAACATATTTTCCGGAAGAAAATACAGCTATGCACATTGGCTCATGACGCTTCTTTTTAAAATGTATTCAATTCTTCAACGAGCCTAGTTAGAAAAAGCCAAAAAAGGTCGCTTAAAAATTTATATATATTCCACTAAAAACCAACTTATTAAAAAGCGATGAAGATCAATTCAATATTTAAGCTTAATTTAGTAAACCATTTAATGAGTTTGGGTATACCTGAAATTGGTTAAACCCAAACTCATTCAATATCTCATCAATATATACTTGGGGTATAATTGAAAGGTATGATCAAATTCATCAAATAATCATTAATATAGAAAAATGTTACCAAATTATTTTATTGTAAAGAAATATCTTGTGTTGTGAGAAATTTTGATGCAACCAACATCTATAAAACACATTTATCTAAAGTTTCATATATATATCGTATTTTTTCAAATTGCTTAACGATTAACGCATATAAATGGTGATATTTAAAAATGTAAATATGAATGAAAAGCGCATTAATTATTCTTTCCAGCAAAACTGTCTCGGGCGTAGCTTTACTGATCATATATTTTACCTTCATCGCTTTCTTCACCTTATAAAATCATATTATATATATCATTTATGTTCTTATGTTCATCTGTAGTGGGGAGAGGGATAACCCAAGCATTGGTTAAAGCAAGTGAACGCTTAGACTGCCATAACGCAGAGTAATTCTGAAATAAGGCCTTTCATTATATAATTTACGGCGGCATAGGTCATAATTATGTCTCAATATTCCCATAAATAACCTACATAAATATTGGAGTGAATCAAGAGTACTTTATTTTTGTAGAATCTGGCTTCAGGCTAACTTTCATTCAAAACTAATCCAAGACATTGGCTTCAAAGTAGATTTATCGCCCACTTCCCTTCGCGCATTGAGGCAACAGTTCTCCAAGTAGTCGTACAAATCGTATATTCACGATGAAATCAATAATCAGTTTTATTTTATATATACACATATATATTTAAATATTATTGTATTTCTTATTTTCTTAACAAATTTTTATGGTATTACACTTTTTTTTCTTATTTTTACTTTAATTTTTACAACCACTCTGAATCATATAAGAAGTGGCTATCTATCAATCTTTTCTAGCACTTATGGCTGTATGTAGGCTTTTGTTTTCTTTTTAAACATAGGCTTTATGGAGAAATGTGAGAGCCAGCCCACTCCTCAAAATTAATTTCTTTAATATATTTTAAGATGTATCGTACAGATATATAGCTTGAATTACTAGCAGGATATCTCCTAAAACTTCAAAATTAAACGTACCATCAGATTCTATCTTTTTTTTTTTTAAATTCTACTCTTGTGACTAGTTAATTCAAATGTATATATTACTTATGATAAAATAAGCTGCTGAATTTTTTTCTTGTTTTAGCAATAATTCATGTTTGTGGCAGTCTAAAAATTTTTTTTGTTTTTGATTTAGATACAGTTACTATTTTTCTGCTTGAAAAAAAAAAGAACGTGTCATGGAAAAACTTGATCTTTTCCATCTACTCAGAATGTTAAAGCAGATTATTAGCATGTTTAAAAAAAATAAATCATGCCATTCACTTTCGTGTCTCAATGCAACTTTTGAAAATCACTTTAGTTCTTCGCCAATCCCATAAAATTGTGTGTGTGTGTGTGTTTGTTGTGCCTTACGATTCTAATAGACTATCATTTTTAAAATATAAATATTCTCTCTTTCTTATTAAATCAAATTTACTGTTCTATGATGTCTTTTTTTAAATTAAAAATTGAAAATATGTATTATTAACGAGTGACTGAAATTTTATAAGGAAACTCAGATGATTCCTGTGTGGCAAGATGGGTCACATGGAAGCGTTGCACAAGAACTCACAGAACTTAATTCAATATCAGCTACACCAACTTACTTAATAGGAATATGAAATGTACTATGTGTGCAAGCTGACGTACTGTACTCCGATCTCCGGAGTCCACATCATCCTACTTGAAATCCCCCAGCGACAGCTGACCCCTGAACCCTGACATACGTCCCGGCATGGTGTGGGTGTTGTATCGGGGAGAGGGCGCTAATGCGATTTTTACAAGCTTTAACCCCCCCCCCCCCCAGGGGGCGCTTACCCAACAGGCGAGGCCAAGCTTTCGCCCGGGGAACAGCGCCGGCCTGGAAAACGCCCGTCCCACAGGATGATGAGGAAGTGGCATGGGATGCGACATACTCTCTGGGCAATAACCATTCCGATAACGTCAGGTTTATTGTTACTCTTAGAGTTTCTCCTCATATACTCAGGTAAACTTATCTCAAGTGAATGTTGTCTTCCTCTAAACTCATCTCCTTTTCTTTCTAACCTCACATAAGAAATAATTTTGAAATATGCAAATGAAATGAAATGTAATAATAAAATATAAACTCTTGGAATTTCTTACTCACCAGTCATAAAAGTGAGATTACAAATATTTGTGTGTGTGTGTGTGTGTGTGTGTGTGTGTTGATTTATAATGAAAACAAAATACTCGCGACCGCGATTTTTATAAGAACTCGAAGAAGAATGTGTTTAGTAGCATATTTTGAATTAAAAGAGACTAGACAGTCTTTTCATACATAGGGAGAGATAAATTCAGAGAGAGAGTCCGTTTCCTAAGAGAAGCAATATTAAAAATGAAATAAGTTTTGTGTTAGATTAGATTGTTGATCATCATCACCATCCTAGTCAAATGTTACTTTGCCGCTAAGCGGTGTGAAGATGAGCCTGTTTATGATTGAAAACAACGAAAGGGAAGGGGACAAAATTTTTAGCTTTATAAATTTAAAATCCTATTATATTTGTATTATTACCCTCATAAATAAACATATTAATACAGGTGAAGAATGTAATCTTGTAATATTTATATTTATTTAAAAAAAAGTAAGAAGTGACATTCTAGCTGTGCTCCAATCCGGTAAGCCTAGAGCCAGCCTTTCTTTCCGTTTCTCTCATTGGCTTCATTAAGCCTGTAAGACAAAGTTAGCTTATTAACTCCTCAGCTTTACTGATAAACAATAAAATTCTGCCAGGTTTACGCTGTTCATTTTGTAAGGAACATCTTACTGATCTTAGCTATAATTGCTTCTTTGGAGATTTATTTTATGTATCCAATCATTCCTATACTAACTAAAGCAATATACGAAGGTACAATTACTTTGTATGAGTTCCAATAATAACATCGAAATAATGCTAAATAACATTGAGCTATAACTTTAATTAACATTTAGAATATGTGTGATGTCTTCTGAAGTATTAAGCATGAAGTTTTTTCAAGCGGCTTTTTTTGAATAATAACACTATATTTTTCTAAAAAAAAAATAAAATAAATATCCTGCTGAAAACAAGCTATATTTTCGGTCATAAAGTTTTGGAAAGGAGATATTGGTTCGGCTTTTACGAGTGATGAATTCCAGATTTTTCAGAATAGCCGACCCATCTGGCGGAGAAAGACGATGCCTGTCCCTTCTTGACGACCTGGCAGAGTGACTTTCGGAAATGAGGACGAGTCGCTTTGGATTCAGGAAGTGTGGGAGACTTGATTATAAAATTTGGAGAGCTCTTCCCTGAAGATGGGGCGCCCACGTGGTGTGGGGCGAGCTTGTTTTAATAATGGAAGTCTTTTTGTGGGATGAAGTGTTGCATTTCATAGGATATTTTATTAACGTCATGATTCCTGGCCCTAAACTGTGCCAGTGCCAATAAATCATTCACTTCCTTATAGTATCCAGGAGGATCATGTTGAATATTTAAAAATAAAAAACACAGGGGGAGGAGAAGTCAGTGAGAGATATTTCATAGACTTAAATTATTTTATTTTTTCTCTTTATTAGTTCTTCAGAGTTAACTTATTATTTATTTTTTATTTATTGATTTATTGTCTGACTTGAGAATATGAAGGTCTTTTCACTTTAAATTCCAGGATAACGAAGAAGAGAAATCAGTGCAAGTTGAACACAGTTCTCGCCAATAATTATTTATTTAAGTGTTAGCCTTCCTTTCAACCACTTAGGGTCATGGAGGAAGGGGCTATCTACAGGATGCCATCCCATTCTAAACGACCATGGCTCAGGACAAGCTTTTAATTATAAATAAAAGATTGACCTGGCCGGGATTCGAACCCGCGGCGTCAGGATTGTGAGACCCCAACGGATCTCATGAGCTATCCCGGCGGCCCTCGTCAATAATTAATAAGGTCAAACATTATATAATTACATATTAATATTTCATTTTGTTCATTATTGGTGGGAACTGTATTTTTAATACACTACCTTACAAGGATTAGATTTCCTCTACTAATTTAGAAATTAGGGTGTTCCACAGTGCAGCAGGCTCGAATCTAACCTATTTCTTTTATATACTGTACTCTCCTGATACTTATTTTGTGAAACTAATATAAAAACAGTATCCAATATTAAACAAGATCAAGACAAAATCTATTTAGTTCATGAATAAGGTTAATGAATCCTAATTTGCTTAGTTCAAATTAATCTAAGAGGAGATGTCCCAAAAATGTCATATTTTACCACATTCCTGTTCTGCTTTCTTCTTTTGTATACCCCTTGGGGATCTATTTTAACTCACGTAAAGAACATTATAATTTCTAAGAATTTAAACCTAACAAATTTTACGGACTATTTTATAAGCTTTAAACCCAAACATATCCATATTTCAAATGAAAACAAACTGCCTCTTTTGATACTCGTTTTTCTTTACCCCACAAGCCAAATTATTGTCTTCAGTGTCTAATTTTTAGAATCAGCCCTAATGGTAACCTCGTTATCTTCAGGGTATCATGTATAAAGTTCGGTATTATTGGCAGGATATCTACTCTAAATATCAAATGATATTTGTTTACCAATGTGATGATGCTTTATCATGACGATGTTATCATGTAATATATTAAATAAATAAAGGAAATGAAAATGAAGAACTATGTTTGTATCCGTTCATGTATAACATTGCCATAAACTCCCTCCTTTATTGAGTTATGTAGATTTTGTAGGGTGCCACGTACCGAAATAACCACAAAGATCCTGGAGAACCATTGTTCCCGTTTTCCCAGAGTATTCGGTGAGCGATATTTGCTTATCGGCGATCGTTTGGCGAGAAGAGGAGTGCAAGGACTCGCGCTGACACCTTATTACACACATCTGTGAGCCAGCCTCGCAGATAAATTGGTCGAGCCGCCAGCCACTTACCCCTCGGAGTGTCGATATCACAACGGAAGAAATCTCTGATGGATTTATACTTGACACGGAGCCGTTTTTTACCCCGCGGATTCCCGCTTTCGAGGCGGCTAGGCCTAGGCAGTGCTCCTCACGATCTGTCAGGACTTGGAGTGCGCCTGCGCTAAATTGCATAAATACATTGCTTGCAGTTTGCCTGACAGAGCGCTCCCTACCAAAGAGACTAGTAACCTTCGTCTAAGACTGCAATCCACCACTTGTCTAGAATGGGCTTACATTTTACCCAAATATCTAAACAATTAGCAAGAATATCATATATTACATAATTTATATGAATATTTATACAGCAGCAACATTTATGTTTTTATGTAACTATCTCATAAATTGTATTTACCGTTTCTTCTTCCGGGTTGCACCGTGTCAAATTGTTGATAGTTGCCGAGCTTTCGCACATTATGTGATGGCTTCTTCAGGGCTGAGTTCTCTACTGTGAATGAGAGCTGTTTTTAAATCCAGGTGGTATATTATTTAAATATCTCATAAATTATCCTATTTACAATTTATAAAGTTATAAAGTAAGTAATTATTATTTAGGGACTTCGGGGATAAGTATAATTCTATACCATATAACACCACGAATTTGATATTACCTATTCGACAGAAGTATCTTATAAGCTTGTACAATTAAACTAATGTAAGTCTCGTGATAAGCATTTATTGTAAATGAATAGCTAGGTAAGTATGTTCGTGGGGGGGGGGGGATAATTAAAATAGATGATTGATCGACTCTTGTAAGGGTTAGTTCAGTAGTTTGCATCGATATTCATAGATTGTGATATATTTACATGGAATTTATTTATTTTTTAAATTATAAATCTTTATGTGTAACTGTGCTTTAACCTCGTATTTATAAAATTACGTAGAGTACCCAATGTTTGCTGATCCTTCCTTGTTTGAGAATCTCAATTTTTTGGGGAATTCTCCCTTCTTCGAAAATAAAAAAAACATATAGAAGGATGACTGGGAATATTAAATTCAAGATAACAAGAAGAAAACCATTCAGAAAAAATGTAGAATATAGAAGAATCTGTGCGTGGCGAACTGTTTGATTTCGATGTTTTGAAAATATTACAACAGATGGGAACATGAAAAATTTATTCCATTTTTTTTTTTTGTCTTAAGTAAAAAAAAAACTAACAGGCTATATTTAGAAAAGTGAAAAGTGGAGTAGAGGGACAGATCAATCAACTCTTCTATTAATATTAGATAAATTTGGCATACTGTTCACTTTTAAAAAATTGAGTTCTTTCCAGGGTTATAATATTATTCATTTAATATTAAATCTTTGTTTTTCCTAACAATGCCTATTTTATATATTATAAAGCTTGAATATACTTCAATAAAATTGATAGGCATTCGGGGAAGTTTTCACTCACTTGGAAATTTAGTAATTTACTCAAATTGAATTTTTTTTTCACTTTAATTTGAAATAAAAAAAGAAAATCTTGGAATATCTAACGCGATTGAATCCTCTCAGTATTAAATTTGGTGTGTGGTTTACGTTTAATGTCATGTCTGGCGAGGTGGTTTTTAAATTTAGTACGCATTTATTTCTTAAGCGATAAACTAAGCCCCTCGGTCAAAAATTAAGTCTTTTTTTTTATCTACTGCACAATAAGGGGTTTTATAATGGAATGAAAAAAAGGTTATTATGGATGAAATCATAGTTGAATTATGTAGGGGTAAGAATACGAAGGCTTTATAATGGATAGATTTTTGGTGAACATGTTTTCCTAAAATGTATTCATATTTTGAATAATCTATTATACGTATTTACCGTTTCTTCTTCCGGGTTGGGCCGTATCAAATTGTTGATACTTGCCGAGCTTTCGCACAACACAACGGTAAATACATCTGACGACCGTCGAAGCCTACGTGAAAATCTATTATACGTAAAATCCAAGCATAACTGTGAACTCAGTGTTCTACCCCTATGTTGGGTAGTTAGATGGAGTACCGTTCGGATTGCAGCAGAAAGCCAGATGCATCAGATGTTGAGGATTGCAGTATTTACGGAACGACAGACCAACCTTGCCCTGCAGATCTATATTTCTCCTCCGACCCGGGGGGATAAGTGCAACTCTCTCGTGTTGAGCCGCGCACGACGGCGCGGACTCCTCTATTAACGGCCGACAAGAGGAATGATGTAGGGTCTTACGGCCGACACCAATCCCTTCGCTACCAGCCAGCGTTAATTGTGATGTAAATGCCAGAGAGAGACACACACGCGGGCGCGGGCGTACCCCCCTTCCACACACACACGCTAACGAGCTCGGGCCAATTGTTTAATTGTTATTTTACGACTGGAGGGGGGGAGTGAAGACGAAAGCCGAACCCCTCCTAATGACTCTGGGAGATTGAGTCTCGCGCAATATCGGGCGAGCGCAAAACCAATCTCAGTCATCACGACACCTAGCCGGCCACGTCCGCCGCTACCCACGGTCTTACCTCTCCATCTGGAGCGCAGTTGCGCTGTACAACTCTCGCTGAACGCCGCACTTGAGTCATACTTATTGATCATGCACTACCAAAAGGCTACCTACCCTTGCAATGCCCAATACAGATTACACTTTATTTAATTGATTGCAATTCTTCCAATTAAAACTAACATATAAATACTGTTTAAGAATCACTCTGACCTTCTTTATAATTTCTATAAATTTCAACCCTCCAAAATTCATGAGTCGAAGTCATCAGAATAAATGCTTATATAAATAAATAAAAACATTTCAGAGAATCATAATTGTCAACTTCAAAATTCATACGCTTTCTTTATTTTCAAAGCTGATCGTTCTCGGCTCCATGACATCATATTCATATCCCAGAAATGTCTTGTAATGAGTGAGATAGATATATATATATAGATAGATAATAATAGAGAGAGAGAAGAGAGAGAAAGAGGGTGAGAGAGCGAGAGAGACTTGTAAACGCACAGATTTTTTTACATTCAGCATTCGTACAAAACTGTATTTTGTCTTAGAAAAATCCTTTTCGCAATAATAACCCTACCAAGTTCATCCAAACTTGATTTATAGTTTTCGTTTCAGTTTGTGATAGCTGTAGATTTCTGACTAGCTTCTACAACCTGCTGTAGAGCCGTAGAGGGTATTTCGTCGTCATATGAGAAAAAATTCTGGTGGCCCGGGTAACCGAACACCTCCCAGGAATTTGAAGATAAAATCAATTTTTTTCTCTGAAATCCTTGATACTACAGTTTATATGCCTTGAGGTAGTAGTTTCAGATATGAATAATTTAAAAATTTGTTCACATCTTACAAAGTTAATTTTAGAAAAATAAAATTTGTTAAATAATTTTTCCCTCAGGCATCATTAGCCCTTTAAATCCAAAGAAAGCGATACAACTCAAAAACCTTGTTGATAGGTCACAGAAACGCTTAGTTGCACCTAATTTGAAATAAAATAAAAGCATCAAATTTATCAGATTGCGCGTTGCCATAAACGATTTAACTAACTGAATTTGGCCATACCATGATGCCAATTTCGAAAAATATCAACAGATCATAACCTATCCTTCGCTGCAAAAGCTAAAAACGTGGACTGAACAATATTTGATGAATATATATATGTAATATATGAACATATATATGTATCTGAACATAACGCCCATAATTTTTTATATAATGATACCTAATTCAGTACAAACCATTAGTTGAGTTTGACAATAGCTGAAATCGGTCGAGGGGTACGGTGGAAGAGGGGTAGGAAAAAGAGGCCAAATTTTAAATCCTAATTTTGAAACAGAACAAAATAAATGTTAAATATAATTTTATTTATTTATTTTCATGAAGAGCGTTTTTAAAGGAAGATATTTAAGAATCAGTAGGGAATTTATTGGAGTTCAGTGAAGGTTAATCCCAAATAAAAATACCATTTAAAACGGAATTTTTTAGTTTCTGTCGATGTTTCGGCTTATATTTTAAGCCATCTTCAGGGTTATTAAGGAGGCGAGAGAGAATTAAATCTTCAAGGCTAAAGTCATTAAATTATATACACTTATATATTATAAATTGTATATTAAATTATATGCACATATAATTTTGAACGGACCACAGTTTTAGAGTACGTCCAGTGAAATATCAGTGGAGGTTTGTTAAACTTTTTCTGCTAATTACTTATCTAGGATTTGGTTAAAAACTTAAGAATGTAATAGTATTATTATACGATTTTTATTTTCAAGATCTACAAGTCTGTAATAGGACCAATCTGGACCTGCGGTGCAGAACTCTGGGATACCGCTAAGCCTTCCAATATTATGGTCTTGTAGATGGTCAGTTTATTTTCTAATGT